>CAJQZJ010004763.1:16998513-17027033 GCA_907164525.1 Lophiomys imhausi
GTGTGTGTGTGTGTGTGTGTGTGTGTGTGTGTGTGTGTGTGTGTGTGATGTATACACACAAACTTGTTCTGACCAACTGTTGACTCCTTTTCCCTTTGGGAACTATTATCCCAGGTATCATTTCCCTGCCTTATTTTAACCTCTGGCTAAGGCTCTGCTTCAGATTGGATGGACTGTGCATTGGAGGAGAATCTCTCATTCTTTCAGTTCCTGGAATGCCCATAGCCCTTTCTGAGGAGAGCTGGCTTCAGGCCCCTACACCCTGTCATCGCCAGACTCAACCAGATTTCCATCCATTCCGAGGGCAGTCCATCCACAGGTCTGTCAATGTTTTATGAAAGAATCTGGTAAGGAAGCTCTACCAAATAAGAAGAGTAGCTACCAGTAACGATTGTCCCTAATTTTCTTTGGATGTCAATAATATAATATTGAGTTTCTTTGTATATAAAACTGAGTTTAACCTATCAGTCTTTCTGCATAAAGTCAAACTGGTTTCCAGAAAGAATATACTCTTCATGGCTCTTGGCAGTTCCTAACTGGATGGCTACCTCTCTACAGCAGCCGTTAGTTTCTCTTCCTGTAAGCTAAAGTCTCACTGACTCTCAGATCTTGCTGGCTCCCCCTAGGCCCTTCTGTGTTAAGTTCTGTGTTGATCCTCGTGGCTTCTTCCTGTTCATCATTGGTACCCAGCTGTCCAAAGCCTGCACTTTTCCATTGCTAGACCGAGAAGAGTTCAGTGGGTAGAATCTCAGTACCCCTTGACTGGCTGGCCAGTGGGATTTGGAAATGTACTTTTTCTCATAGGCTCAAACTTAATACACATGTGTTCTAATGACCTCAAGTAGAGGTTTCCCCTAAATGGCCCTGGATGCTCATCTATGACTCTCTTCTACTTGCTTCTCCTGGACTCTTGAGTTTACTCTGGGTGGTCATACATTATGTCTTGCCATCAAGATGATATACATGCTTTCCCTGCAATACCCATGTTCCTTCTTCCAGGCAGGGCCCACAGTGCTCATTTCTACTTCCTACTACACTTCCCAGATACTTAGGTTTTAGTCTTACAAAGCTCCAGTCTGCCGTACCCTTGGTCTTTGTAAGAGGCCACTGACACGATCCCTTTACCCTTCTCTTCTGAGTTCACTGTTACTGTGATGCCTATGAGATGTGACTACACTGACAATATCTTTGCCTGGTCTTGATCTCTCATTGCCATTTGTCCTTTGAACTGCCACTTCTGTCCCAATTTTGTACCTGACTTGGGTAAATCCTTTCCTCGTTGGCCTAGAGTCTCGTCCCAGTGTACCCTGGCCCATGCACTACAAGTCTGGTGAGAAGCTGACACTTCAAGGCTTTGCTTCAGGATATTAAGGGAGAGCACTGAATGTGCACAGAAGGACTCTGGCAATTTGCCAGTTTCATCTTAATGAACCCCATTTGCCAGTTTCATCTTAATGAACCCCATTTCACTCCCCCAGACATGCTTTCTCTTTGCCCTACTTCCATTTTGCCCTTCCTGCTTTCCATTTGTTTAAGCTCCATTTCTGGCATCTTGATAAACCTGCCCCCCTGGCCTCTGGGCCACCATGACATCCCAGGGCCCCACTTGGTTTCCTGCTGCCTTGGTGTTGCTGGCTTGGCCTGACTTCTCTGAGCTATACCCATAATCTGCCTGATGGCATGACCTGGCATTTCCAAATACTCTGCTTCCTCCTGGGATCTGGCTCTCCTCTCGAAGATGTATGGATAGGTTATTTTAACTCCAGCAAGTTCTGTTTTCTCCTACAAATGTAGGACACACCTTGCAAAAGAATGGGGAAAATAGGAAATTCTTAGATCTGAAGAAACTTTAAGAAACAAGCCTTCAGTGACCTTCTTAAAACTCTCCCCAAACTCCAATGACCTTTTCAGTTAACAGTCTCACTCCACTCCTGACTTTCTTCAAGAGTGACTGTAGCACGTGAGGAGATGTCCCTTGGTTAATGGAAATCAAAGTCCAAAAATCTCATCTCACTGAAGATAAAGTGGGAAGGAGCCACTCGAGGCAGGGTCAAAGCTAGGGTGGAAATGGTAATTCAAAGGAGAAAAGGCAAAGGGGAGCAGAACGTTGCCAAGCTGCCGTCGAAATGTTTGTATTTATAACCACAGACTTGTGCTCCTCTCAGGTTTGGTGAGCCACACATCCTTTTATAACGGGCCGCAGTTAATGCAGACACACTAACTGGCCATAGTGCTGAGAATAAATGTCTGGGAGGGTACGGCAATAAATGGGGCATCTCTCTCAACCTCTTCACTCTCCATCCTTGCCAAGGCTCTGGGAACACTGGGGAAGAGGAGGCAGAAAGAAATGTAAGATATGGAATAATGCTGTGAAATGCTGTTTTCTTTGTATGACGTAGCTATTGCATGCATGAACTCATAGCAGGTGTCATTACCTGCAAAACATCTATGCAAGATCAAGGCAGTAAAACTGTGTATCCCTGCTCCTAACTGAGAAGCTATTGACAATTGATAGCTGATTTTAAAAAAATCATTGTTATTTTGGTATGTGGCTACTGGCTAGCTGTCCATGCTCCAATGACTGGCCACACACCCATGCACATATGGAGAGCACTGCTTGGGCATTAGTTGGTTATTTTTTAAAAAGAGTAAGAGGACATAAGGTTGGGAGGAGGACATGTTGGGGAGTCTTGGGGTTCCTGTTGCTGTGATGAAGCATCATGACGAAAAGCAACTTGGGAGTACCAGGTTTGTTTCACTTACCCCTCCAGGTAACAGTCAATTGCTCAGGGCAGAAGCCTGGAGGCAGAGGTTAGTGCAGAAGCCCTGGAGGGGTACTGCTTACCAGCTTGTTCCTTATGGCTTTTGAATAGAACCCAGAACTACCAGCCCAGGGGTGGCCCCACCCACAATGGGTTGGGCCCTCTCCCATCAATCACTGGTTAAGAAAATGCCCTACAAACTTGGCTACAGTCTGTCTTATGGAGGTAATTCTCAACTGAGGTTCCCTCCTCTCTCATGACTATAACTTGTGTCAAGTTGACAAACTAAGCAGCACAGAGGGGAACTCAGGAAGAAATGAGGGGTGGCTATCATCATATTTTATTGTATACAATTCCCCCCTTTTTTTCAAAGATAAAATACATAGGAAGAGGGGGTACGGAGATGATTTGGCAATTAACAGCAGTGGTTGCTCTTCTAGTGGACCAGGGTTCAATTTCCAGCACCCACATGGCAGCTTACACTTGTCTGGAACTCTAGTCCCTAGGGATCTGATGCCTTTTCTGGCCTCTATGGGTACCAGCCATGTACACAGTACACAGATACACATGCAGACAAAATGCTCACACGCATAAAATGAATACATAAAATTTTGAAAAATGAATAAATTAAAAGAGAAGTCAGCACTACAAAACTCATCCTATGAAGTGATCATTATCATAATACCAAGACAGATAAGGACACATGACAAAGAGGAAACTATAAATCCGTTTTCCCATTGAATACAGACGCAAAATTTCTCAATAAATTCTTACAAACCAAATTCAAGAATACGTAAGAACACACATCATATCCATGTTGGTTTCATTCTAGGGATCCAAGGCTGTTTCAATATCTCCAAACAGGGGTGTGTAATACATCATATAGACTCAAGGACAGAAATCATATGATGATCTCAACAGATGTAGAAAGACCTTTAACAAAGTTCAAAAACCCTTCATGATAAAAGCTCTTTTAAATGGCATATCTCAGCATAATAATGGTTACATATAACAAATATTTAAGAGAGGTTTGATTGGGATTTTGAGTCTCTCCTCTGATAGAGGGACTCACTTTGAATATTGAGCTCATTGTGCTAACCTGAGAACTAACATTATCTCCTTGTCACTCTTTTTCTCTTCAACTCTAGACTTCTCTCTTTATTCCACGATGGGAGCTCACTGGCGCTATGGCCTTTGCCTCTGTTCACCTGCACCCTGAAGGAACACAGAGTGTGGAGCAACAGAAAGAGGTAGAACATAGAGTGTGGAGCAACAGAAAGAGGTAGACAGAGAACTCTGATTCTAAAGAAGACCCTGGAGGTAGAGTACTTGTTAGCTCATCTTAGTACATTCACATTAACTTACCTCTTCCCAGACCAAACTTTCCGGTGTCTTCAGCTTCCACAGACTCACACAAATCAACTACATGTGGCAACCAATCATTATCTCCTGGAGGAAGCACACTCACTGACAGCTTTTAAGCTTTACAACTTTGAACATCATACCAATGAGGAAACCTAGGACTCATGGAGGTGGAGTGACTTGCCTAAGTCACACAAGTTAATGGTAGGACCAAGGCAAGAGCTCAGATCTTCTTCCCTCAGTCCAAAGATTTTTCTACTATGCTGTCATGCCTTCCTCAGGTTTCGCTCATCTTTGGGTTATGCAACACTATCTCTTGAGTCAAAATTACTCCCATAGCTTAGAAGTAGATAAGTTATTTCATTAGCATTTTCCTTTTTGGCTTTATACAAGAGGGCCTAAAAATAATGAAGCCTGTTACTAAAGAGCTTCTTTATGGGACCATCTTATGCCCTCAAGAATTGTGCTAGTAAATCAGTATCCCAGGAATCCCTTATTAAGTTATTCTCAATTGAGAAGTATCTGCAATTTGAGAGTGAAAGCATAAAACCCAGTGTGAAGCTCCAAAGCTTCAAAATGGCAATTCTAACTGTACGGAAGTTCATTGAGATATAGAGACTTTGGGACTGGTTAATTTCAGTGTGTGATGGTTTTTATTTGGTATGATGGTTTGAATAGAAATGGTACCCATCGGTTCCTATATTTGAATGTTCAGTTACTAGGGAATGGTGCTACTTAAGAGGAATTGGGAAGTGTAGCCTTGAAAGTGTGGCCTTGTTGGAGGAAGTGTATCACTGGAGGCAGGCTTTGTTTTTTATTTTTTTTTTCTTTCTTTTTTTTGAGACAGGGTTTCTCGTATCCTTGACTTCTTGGACTCACTTTGTAGACCAGGCTGGCCTTGAACTCACAGAGATCCATCTGCCTCTGCCTCCCAAGTGCTGGGATTAAAGTCGTTCGCCACCACACCTGGCAATTACAGACAGCTGTGAACTGCCATGTGGGTGTTGGGATTTGAACCCTGGTCCTTTGGAAGAACAGTCAGTGCTCTTAACTATTGAGCCATCTCTTCAGCCCAGGCTTTGGTTTTTAAAAGCTCAATCTATGCCCAGTGGCTCTCTCTTCTTACTGCCTGTGAATCCAAATGCAGAATTCTCAGCTACTGCTCTAGCATCTGTCTGTATGCTCCATGGTGCTTGCCATGACAATAATGGACTAAACCCCTGAAACTATAAGCAAGCCCCAGTTAAATATTTCCCTTTATAAGAGTTGTTGTGGTCATGGTATCTCTTCACAGCAATAAACCATCAACTAAGACATTCTGTTTTATAATAAAGTTTATTTAAAAAAATTGAACCATACCTCTACAGCTCTGATTCAAAAGCCACCATGTTAAAAGTGTTGAATATGGATTGTGGTAATGAATACCCTGGTGTGACCCATACTAAATTCTGGGAATAGCTCTTCTACTCATATGAATATTCAATTCATATGTATTTCACCTCCCAGTCTACATATGAATGGATTAGTAAAAGGAGGAGAAGTATGCAATGTAACAAGTTAGATAGTAAGTCCAATGCCAAATAATCTGGGTTCATAACCTGAGCTGGTTACATATCAACTCTGTGGGCTTGGGTAAATAATATAACCTCTTCTCATTCACAAATTAGTGTTATTTAAAATCGTCAGGTGAAGTAATCTGTGAAGTACATACACACAGATTCATATGAACCAGCCCCAGGTATTTTGCTACAACAAACTTAAGTAATTACCTTCACTTCAATATTTTGTTCAAATCTCACCATCTCTAACCATCTAAGTTACCATGTAAGTGTACTATGTTTATTACCTGTTTTACATGAGCAAGACTCTTTCTTTCTCTCTCTCTCTCTCTCTAAATGTGCAGAAGAGTGCCTGGACCTTAGAAGTTCATTATTAACTATTGGCTGAATGAGTTAATTGGCATATTTAATTAAAAGAGTTCTAAAACTACCAAATAATTGTTTCATGTGATACAAAAATATAGACAAACCACTGGGCCATACCTCCATCTACTTTTTTCATATTTTCCCGCTAAGTCAATCTAGATTTTAGCAATGGCTATTTATGTGTACAGATACATATATACACATATTCATATGTACATAATGTGAATATAAATTCATACAGATACATCATCATGTAGAAAGATTGTATTTTCCTCATGCAATAACTTAATTCTCTCAACAGAGTATAATCTTTCTTCCTTTCTCTATTTTTGAGGCAATGTTTATTTCTAAGGAAATAGAAATTTCATCACATATTCCACAGAGTAAGAATGCTGTGGGGTGAAAGCCCAGAAAAAGCTCTTTTTAAAACTCCCAGAGTCAATTCAAGTTTTGGCCCAAAACCAGTCCCACATTGAACCATTTGCCATGGTGCTCAAGAACAGTTGGAAGCACTTTTGACCTGCACCCAGAAGGAATAAGTTTTTATCTAAAGTAAACCTGTGAACTACTGCTTAGTCCTGGATGGAGACTTGATTCTCTTATTCATAGACATTCACTCAATTAACTTACTTCCAGTCTTTGACGGGCATTGGGCTACATCCTGGTTATGTATAATTAAAGGACAAAGTTCCTTCCTTTAAGGAATCTAAATGCAGGGTAGTAACAGACAAAGAAAAGGGACAATTACAATGCAATGCAAGCGTCTCTACAAAACTGACCACAGGACACTGAAGGAACTCAATAGGTTAGCGCATATTCAATCTAAGTAATCCTGACTACCACCAAATTCACTTAAGGACAACTAGGTTTTCAAGATTGGACCAACCCTTTTGTCTGCTCTGAGGTGGCAATTGCTTAGGACCTGAACAGAAGAAATAAAATGTATTGCTGCTTTATAATGTATTACTTTATAATATAAATAAAATGCATTACTGCCCTGAGTTTAGATTCCTTAAAGGAAGGAACTTTGTCCTTTAATTATACATAACCAGGACATAGCCCAATGCCTGTCAAAGAATAGGAGGTAAGTTAATTGAGTGAATGTCTATGAATAAGAGATATTAGTTATTATTATCATTAGTGTGTGTGTGCATGTGTGGTATGTGCACAGGTGTGTGTGTGTGTGTGTGTGTGTGTGTGTGTGTGTGTTCACACGAAGGTCAGAAGATGACATGAATGAATTACTCTATATTTCACTCTCTGTATTATTCCTCGAGTCTGTCACTGAACCTGGTACTAGGCTGATGGGCAGCAAGGTCTAGTTCCTGCTTCAGGCCACACAGCACTGGGGTTGTAGGTGCCCATTGCCATGGTTGGCTCTTCACATAGGTGCTAGGATAAGAGAAGAACTTCTCATGCTTGCACAGCAAGGATTCTTAGCCACTAAACTCTTAACAGCCCCCATTGATGTTATTATCTTGAGACAAGGTCTTCTACTCTCTAGACCCTAGAACTGGTCTAGACTTCAACATGTAGCCTGGTCTGGCCTTGAACCTGATTCAATCCTGTCTCAGCCTCTTGAATGCTGGGATTACAAGCTCAAGCTGCCATACCTGGATAGTTGCTATATAGTTATAATGATATAGAAGAAAAAAGACCAGTCTATAGAACAATCTTATTCATAAGGCAATGCAAGTTAAAATAATCTGTAAAGATTTATCCAGCAATTGAGTACCTACGATGTGCCACATGCTGTCAAAGGTGCTAAGGTACGGGATGAAAAGTAACAAAATCATGGTTCTCAGATAGCTTATAGCACAATTGGTCAGGCATAAACAAATCACTAAATAGTGGGTAGTACATGAACTTATAACTGAAATCCTGACTGAGGTCCAACTTACAGGATTCTCCTGGCCCATAGATGCAGATGGAAGTAATTTTTCTTGGCCCCAGCTGAATAATTAAGATCAACAAAGATGGAAGTTGGAAATAACCAAGGTGGGCAAAGGGGACAGAAAAGATACATTCTCTATGTTGTTAGCTTTTTAGCTCTGTGGATTTCTGGGAACAACAAATCCTATATACAAGAACACTGTGTCACCCTGTACCAGTGTTACAAGAAGGATGCCATCTTTGAGGGGGCACTCAGGACAGAAGATAGCCCTTCAGCAGGTCCACTGCAGTTTTACTCTAGGGCTGTGTTTGTTACTCTGTCGTTTATTATAATACTCTTTGAAAAAGAGATCTGAACTATCTGACTGCATGCAGAACATCGCTAGGATTGTGCTGATCAGATAAAAGAATAGTTAAAAGACGTAGTTAGTATGCTGCAAATGCTGGGCAGATACAAGCACTCTGAAATGGGAGGGGAAGTTTCTGAAGCTTCAGGAATCTGCTGTTTCAGTAAAGCTTGGTGTGTGGGAGGGGACTGTCTAGTGGTCAGGGACCTGCTTGGATATGCTTTCAAAGCAAGAGATACCTGGCTCTCTCATTCTCTGCCTTGTTAGGAAGTCCAAGCCTGAGAAGCCTTTTGGGTTCTAGAAGCAACACATTCCATGCCTAGGAATAGTGTGTTGTGTATACCAGCATCATACCGCGTGGTTAGAGATGGCACTGTTCATCATGGTAGAGAAGCCACCAGGGCAGGAGGCAGCTGGTCACATTCTCTCTGCAGTCAGGAAGCAGAGAACAATGAATGGATGCTCACTTTCTCTCTTTTTTAAATTCAGTTCAAATGCCCAGCCCTTGGAACAGTCCACATTTATGGTAAGTCTTCCAACCTCAATTAACCTATATCTAGAAACTTCTCCCAGACATGCTCAGAAGTTGGTTTCCACAGTGATTCTAAAGCTCACAAAGTTGGGGAGATTAACTATCTCAAATCCAAGAGACTGCTTCAAATTATTCTGTAGGGCTAGAAATCTTGGTCCCCTAAAGTAACAGAACAAGGAGCCCTGAATACAGCTTCAGCTTACACCCTTTGCAACTCTTATATTCAGAGAACAGTAGGCAAGAAGTAGAATCGCCATCCAGGTAGTTGTAATTGACCTTGAGCAGGAAGGCAAAAAGGCCTGCTTTTAGGTAGGGAGGGCAAGGATGCACTTGTATAGAACCCATGTATCTACTTACCTGAGCACCTCTTGGCAACTGCCTACCAACTACAGAGGTGAGCCACATCACCATCCTTCTCTTTCTGAGTTTCTCCTTGGGATGGGACTACAGAAAAACAAGAGGACCTGCTTCTGAGCCTGTGTAGGATCTAGAGGATGAATGATGGACAGACTGTGATGACATGTATCGCTCTCCTCTCTCTTCAAGGGAACTGGATACAAGGAGGGAGTTGGTCAACAGTCTCCAGCTGCTGTACCTTTGGATACATCCAAGCGTTCAGAGTCACAGTGCACTCAGGCTGGTCCCAGACAATGATTAAAATGGGGGTGGGTTCCCATAGCTGAGCCATTTCTGCGCAAATGCAAAACTCCTCTGGTGAGCAGCCTTAGCTCTGGATCTTTCCACTAGCCTGACCAAAAGGACTACAGAGTTTCACTGTGGCCTAACATCCCACCCACGCAGTTCTCCTCTCTCCTTTTATGTGTGACAGACCTGCATCCCCGCCTGAAAGCTCTTCTTGCATATGTCTGCCTTTCTGCTCCATCCTTCATAGGCCTGGTCTCCCCACCCCACAAATCACTGCATATCTTGTCACTTCTGGGTGACTGCTTCTTGGGGGACTGTAAGGGACACAGAACAGAATGAGTTTATTTCTTAGAATTGAGGATAAAATTCTAGATAGATTCTAATCCAGCATGTAAGAATACCAAATACACAAACCCAAACTTGAGAGGATAGACTTATATATTAACAAAACACTATAAATGTTTATGGGCCAGTTAGTCATGGTGCCCCAGCATGTAACTCCTTAGATGGAGAGTACTTAACAAATTCAGAGTAGGATTGTCTGTTGCTAAACATCCCTATAAGGTAGACTCTTGGTCAATGCCAAGGCTGAAATACTTCAGGAAAACTAAAATTCCAGTCAGGTTCCATGGTCAGAAAGACAAGTTATTAAATAAAATGTTAGATGAGTCAGAACACAGCCCCTCTTTGCATGAGCTACTATCTATTCTGCCACACGGTTTTCTGATTACAGAGCTTAAGCATTTGATTTTGGAGAAGCCAGTAGGTTTTCCAGCAGGAGGGCTTATGAATTAAGAAAAATATATTCATGCAAAGTTTTGGCTTGGCCTCTTACTTATCATTTAGATTTTTCTTGTTACAAAAGGCATTTGATATTTTTAGCTTTCCTTTCCTTCCAACTTTTGTGTTCAAAACCAGAATGTAATAGAGGTGCTGTGTTTTCTTTGAGAGGCATTGGAATAACATGCATGGGAAATATCAAATTAGAGATAAACATGTACAATAGAGCCCCTTCTATCATGGCTGAAGATTATGCAAAACCAACACCTGATATCAAAATATGTTTACTAGGCATTCAAAAGATTAATCCTTGGTTTGGTTTTGTTTTTCCTCCCAAATATAATTAAAGAATCTTTTAGAGTCTTTATTTATCAGAACTGAGTAGTTTTATCATCAAAAGTGACTGAACCCAATGTTCTTTCATTGAGACTTATTAAGACTAGAAAATGGTCATGTTTTTGTTTTGATTAAATATTGAAAAAACATATAAGAAATAGCACAAGAAGGAAAGTGAAGCAAGGAATGCATATAAGGTTGTTATAAGTTGTAAAAAAAAAAGTAGGCCAAGTGTAATGATGCATGTCTGGAATCTCAGCCTTCAGGAGGCTGATATGGAAGGATTATGAATTTGGGGCTAGTCTGAGCTACATAGGATACCCTCCCATCTCAAAACAAAGTATTATGAAAAGAATGGCTAGTGTATGCTGATGAGTTTGTACAGACTCACAGGGATCAGTCTCACTTATTCCAAACAAGAACCCTGTAAGGTGGGATGTCATCACTGAAAACTGACATCTGTGTTCTGATTCTCATTTGCCCTATTTTCTCCCAAAGACCAACACTGGAGAAAAAGCAAACAGATGTGGGCTGGACTCCCACTGGCTCTGCAACAGGGCTATTCTCTATTTATTTGAAATAGAATTCTAGGATCCTGATCTTAGTTATGGTAATTTAGAAAATATTTCTGAGTGCCAGAGAATCCAACTTTTTAACAAGTTCCACAAGTGTTTCTGATGTGCATGAACCGTGTTTAGAAACTGCTCAGCAGGAGGATTTCTGAAGTTGCTTCTAACCTTCCAGACAGCTTTTCTGTGTTTATCACCATGACTACATTTATAAACATCTCACTGAGGAGCACAGGAACATCTAAATGGCTTTAAGGATGTTTTACTAAAGTTCCCACCTTCCTGTCACCACCATATAAGGACATTAGTTTGTCTCATAGGTCGTTGGGTGGGAGTCAAGTTTGTTGCCCTACTAGGTCTGGTCTGGAATTCCTCTCTAGGGAACAGAACAATAATGTAAGCCTTGGATGGGTCAGGCCTACATGCTTACTTTAGGCATGCTTTACATGGAAAAGGCCAGTACCTGTAGATAAACACAAAGAAGAAGCTTCCTGTCTCCAGCTATACCACCAGCAGTTTGGCGATTTTTTGAGCTCTCACTATATGTCCAGTAGGTCACTGAGAGCCAGTTAGCAAAGGTTACAGCAGAAGTAGAAAAACCAGGAGGACGAAGACAATGATAGAGAGAGCTAGAAAGCAGCAAGAGAGAAGTATACAAGAGACACAAAGTCTTTCTCCTGAATCTATTAAAAAAAAACAGGTCATTGATTGTATCTAGAATTCTTTTATTAAAGTATTAAAAATTACATTTCTATCTAGTTATTTTGTGTGCAGTGTGCTTGTGTGTGTGTGTCTGTGTATGTATAGAGGTCAGAGGACAACTTATAGGAGTCAGAATTCTTCTACCATGTGACTTCCAGACATGAAACCCTAGCATCTTGCTTGCCCTAGATTTGGGGTTCTTTGGTACTCCCAAAACCCAAGATTCTTGGTTTCTATCTCAATTGGGTCAAAAATTTGAGTAGAGGCAAAACTAAAAGATCAGCAGAGGAGTCGTCAACCTACAAGCGGTTTGGGGATTGGTGCTAGAAAGCAGGCTTAGCAGTTCAGAGCACTTACTGCTCTTGAGAGGACCAGAGTAGTGTTCCTAGCACTCACATGATTAGGTGACTGATAACTCCTCATAACTCCAAATCCAGCCCAGACCTGATGCCCTCTTCTGACCTCTGAAGGTACTCACAAATGTGGCATACATCTGTGTGCACTCGTGCATGCGCACACACACAAATACAAATTTACAAAACAGTTTTGGAAGGAAGCCATCTCAGGATATTAAGTTATTGTAGTTGTCACTTCAAAGTATAGGGAGGCTATATCCTTAGGAGCTCCTCCCCCCAAAAAAAGGATGAAAAGAAAAAGTGGGAAAACAAAGGTTCTCAAGTTGTATTTTGCTCAATCTTTTTCCTATAGTATTTTTCACCCTATTCTTGAGCATTGTAAAATATCAGCGTTACTTAATACCTACATAACAAGACCTGGTGTCTTAGTCCTCCCTGATTAGTCCATCTCATTAATGTAGCTTTGACCCTCAAGTTGTTGCTGAGGCCTTTATGAACAGTGAACTGAAAGCAGGCCCACATTCAGCCACAGCAGGATCTTTCCCAATTAGTAACACCACCACCCGGCCCCCTTGGAGCAGCGTGCATTGTTTCATCTTGCTTTGGAATGTGCTTGTATTTTAATATTTGGATATGGATGATTCTAAATTTCTGGGAATTCAAATAGAGTTTAAATTAAAAAACAAACAAACAAACAAACAAACAAACAAAAAAAACATGCTGCCCTTCTGGGAAGATCTAGCTTGGAGGAGATTGGAAAGCAGGACAACTTCTTAAAAGATGAGTTGAATGTGCAGAGGGAGGGAACAAAGTCACAAAGAAACTGAAAAGCAGATTTGTCATGGATTTGGATAATCAACACTTGGCCATACTGAATGTGGTACTTCAGACATTGCTTTTCTTCAGATCATGCTCCCATAAAACATGAAAACAAATGTCCATTTGGCCATTGTTTTAAATATATATATGATATATCTATATACATATAGATATATCATATATATGGTATTTTTGTAGGCAATAGGTAGATCAGACATAGCTTTTTACTCTATCTTGCATGCTTGTTTTTGTTTGTTTGTTTGGGGTTTTTTTTGTCTTAATATAAAAGATGAAAAAGTAGGGGATTCCAGTCCTTGAGTCTTCCTGGGCACATGGACTATTCAGTTGTAGTAAATGAACTAGGTAATATTTTGAATTTCCTCTTTCCTTTTCTCTGTAATTCTCTCCTCCTTCCTTATCAGGTTATTTTCCCATAGTGGGAAAACTCTGGCACGGATGATGGGAGAAAGGAAGGGAGGGACAGTCTGGTAAATTGTTGTGCCTGATTGTCCACTACTTCACGGAGCTAGGCAAGCAAGACCCATCGGTTGTTGGTGTGGCCTTTAAGGTGCACTTCCTGTCAGTAAAGGAGTCAATTTTTTTTTTGAAGTGAAGGGGATAAGCATTTTTGAGACAATCAACACACCTTGGTAACTCTAAATTATCTACAAATTTTATCTGTACATCAATTGGTAAATAAGCAGCATTTCAAGCAATCTTTCTGTGCACTAATGGCGTACATTACTCATATAGTTCTAACATTTGGGCAAAGTTGTCTGGTCATTTGAGATTTGTTTAAGCATATACACACAGAGAAAGACAAGACAGACAGACACACAGCCAAACATCATATATTCTGAGCAGGCTAGGGACCTCTGCCTCCCTAAAGGAAAGTACTAATAACACTGTTGTGTGACAAAACTTTTTCTGGGGAGACACAACACACATATCTACTCACTTCAGATAAGGAGCCCATGACACATCCAAGTATGGATATCACAAAAGTCCAACATGGTGAGCCAATGAGTTTTACTGGGGTTACTTAACAGAAGTATGGATGAGAGGCTACTTACAGCAGCAGAAATGACTCCCAAAATCTGGGAACCTTTGAGCACATTATGCAGACTGCAAAAAGCTCAACGTGTTAGAGAGAGTCCCTTCCAGTTGACTCAGTTGTTCTAAACCTCTTCCAGGCAGCGGGGTTGGTTTCTGGTTCTTCCAGGTAGCTGGGCTGATTTCAGAGTCTTCGAAGCTTGTCTTGCCCGAGAGTGACTCTCAGCAGTTTGGCTTGTTTACTCTAGTGACCTAGTGAGTGTGGTCAGCTTCAGGGACTTCCTGAACCTATTTTGAGTTGTTTATCTTCTGACTTAAGGAGTTTCCCTGCAGGGTGGAATGTGGAACGTTTCAATCTCATAGGAAACAGACACAGAACCAACATCCACTCTCCTACTCATCACTAAAAGGCAAGAATTGGAAGGATCTTTGAAAGACTTGCCGAAATCTCTTCTAGAGTGGGAAAACGCAGCAGCTTACTGATTCTCTCACAGTTACACAGTTAGTACTAGACTTTTAGCATCAAAGGTTAAATCCGTATCTGGTGTGTGCCTTCATGTAGGGTTCTCACCACATCCCCGGAAGAAATATACTGAAAGACGTTCTGAAACTCATTAAAGAAATTAACCTAATGGAGGCTGAAGTTGAAGGCGTCTTAATTGGTTATTCAGTTTATGAAACCCAACTCTGCTGAAGACCCTCAGGGCATGCTCATATTAAAATATTTTAAAGCCATATAAAAACATATAAAAGCACCACCTTCCCATCTGTGATCACTTCCTATGTGTCTGTCACCACTTTTTTCTGTTCCATAAGGGTTACTGCTTTGCCTTTTCAAATCTCTTTTCAGGCTAGGCGTGGTGGAGTACGCCTTTAATCCCAGCACTTGGGAGGCAGAGACGGGTGATCTCTGTGAGTTCGAGGCCAGCCTGGTCTACAAAGTGAGCTCCAGGACAGCCTGTACTGCTACACAGAGAAATCCTGTCTCAACACCCCCCCCCCCAAAAAAAAAAAAGAAAAAGAAAGTCTTTTCATCTTATATTGCCTCTTTAGGTGTAATTCTTGCTTCTCTTTCTACCTGTCACACTTGTAGATTTTTACATTTCAATTTCACTTAGCATTTTGTTCAGTGGTGGGTTCTTTCTTTTCTTTTCTTTTTCTTTCTTTCTTGGAGGAATAGGTGGGCTGGTTGCTCCTCCAACAAATGAACAGCAACCTAGAAGCCAGAATCTGTCTGCTGTGCTGTATTTCTCCCTCAGCCTAGCATAACCTTAACCAGGTAAGATTTTCACAGTAAAAAAAAAAAAAAAAAAAATCTCTTCAATTGAAAAGAATCTCAAGAAACATGTAGAGGGAGATAGAATGGTTTCCTGTATGGTGGATAGGGCTTCTGGATTTCTCAGTCACATTCCCATATTAATGTTTATCTATCTAACCACCATAGGCATTTATGGTGCCCATGAATATAATGGATATAATTATATGGTTATATTATATCCATATAATATATGGATATGTATTATAATACCCATGAATATAATATATAATGCCCATTTGCCATTAAAAAATAGGAGAAATTTGGTGCTGGGGTGTAGCTCAGTCTGAATACTTGCTTATGCATGCCCAAAGCCCTGAGTTTGACTGTTAATACCTTGTAAACCCAGGTGTTGTGGTACACACATGTGATTCCAGCACTTGGGAGGTAAAGACAGCAGGACCAGAAGTTCAAAGCAGTGCTTAGCTATGTAGCAAGTTTGATGCTAGCCTGTGATACATGAGCCATTCTCTAAAGAAGAATGAGAGAGAGATCTGGTGCTTTGATTATACCTTCACACATAGCTGAAATTATAAATATGTTCACTCACCATACACAAAAGAAATATAGAACAATTTTGGCCTGAAGTTAAGGAAATAAAAAATAAAGGAAGAGAAGCTGGGGGGGGGGGCAGAAGGGGAACTAGTAGGAAGAGAAGTCATTTCTAAGAGAGGAAGACTGCCTAGAGCTTACCTGATCTCTTTTATGACAACTTCAAACTATTGCTCAGCCTGTTTCTCCCCACAGCTGAGAGGATGATCAGAATTGTTGGTCACTAAGTGAAGTGCGCTGCTGTGTGCTTTCCACTCTTTTTTACCGTCTTGAATTTGTAGTTTCCTTCCCTAGATGAGTAACAACTTCCTGCTAGGTAAAACCATTCAATCCTTCAAGGGCCAAGTGTATCTCTATAGGTGATCAGTTTGTTGTTATGACTGTTAGCTAAAGAAATGGCCATGCTATTGCTCTTTGAGGCATGAAAACAGTGAACTATCAGTGTCTCAGAGTCACACAAATACACACATGTATCCATGTGCAGGCATTTATAAACTACGTAGATTTATGTATAGGCACATTTAAACTCTATAAAAGAAGGACCAGTAATTTTTTAAAATTACATAAATCCCTGTGCTTGCCCAACATGACAACATGATAGGGAAGGAATTGGGGCCCTTATACTATCATATCTCACTGGGCAAGCACGAGGCAGAAGATAAGCTGGAGGCTGCTTTTTCTGGGAAAAAGCACTTATTACTAACCCTGAGATCAACACCGGCAGTGAGATGAGTTACAGGACTTCGTGGTAGAGCATCACAGAGACTCAAGAGCATAGCAAAGCATTCGTCACTCTGGTGGCAGGAAATAAGCGAAAGGAATTTAGAGAATTGCAATCCCACATAATAGTGTTGTTATCATAGGGGCTTTCAGAATTTGAGTTATGTACACATAGGCTTCTCTTATTAAATAAGTTCCCCTGGCAGGTACTGCTTGTGACCACTCAAGGAAAGGGGATTCTGGATAGAGTCAACAGTACTCACAAGCACTCAAGGAAAGGGGGTTCTGGATAGTATCAGCAGGGGACCAGGTCCATAGGGTTGGACAAATGGTGTAGTGTAAACAATAGAGTGGATTACAGCTAGAGCGGGTGAAAGTCAGTCCTGAGCCAGAAGGACAGCTTGGGCCACATTGTTCTAAGGAATCCCCACCCTGGAAGGTGAGATCATAGCGCTGTTATGACGGACAACACAATCACTGAAGTCTCTGAATGGAAAGTCTGTGACCACGGATTAGCATACCTCCTTGTCTAAGAGAGCATGAGGACCTCTCACTGGTAAAGAGAGCTATGCTTCTGACCTGATTTCCAGCTTCCAGAATGATCCAAGTCCCAGCCATACCCCTTTTTTCCAGGGGCAGAGCCCACAGCTCTGTAATGTTACCAATGCTTCCAGAAGATGTCAAATAAACAGAATCACAAAGGAACTTTAAAAACACAGTTCCTGGGCCTGGAGAGATGGCTCAGTTGTTAGCACTGGCTGCTCTTCCAAAGGACCTGTGTTCAAATCCCAGCACTCACATGGCAGTTACAAATGGCAGGGGGTGGTAGCACACGACTTTAGTCCTGGCACTCAGGAGGCAGAGGCAGTCGGATCTCTGTGAGTTCCAGGACAGCCTGGTCTACATAGTGAGTTCCAGGACAGCCAGAGATACACAGAGTAACCCTGTCTCAAAAAACCTAAAACAAAACAAAAAACAACCTCCCCCCCCCCAGTTTCCAGCCAACCATGATATGTGCCCATGATCCCAACAGAGGTAGGAGACAGGAGAATTGCTGTGAACGAACTTGAAGATATCTTAAGCTACATAGCAACTACTGACCTAGCCATGGCTGCGTATAAAGAAACTGTCTCAAAACGAACAAAACAAAACAAGAACAAAATCAATAGCAACAAAACATTTTACAGATTTCTAGCCCCACCAACCAAAAGAGTTTAGTCGTGTGTCAGATGGAGCCTAGCACTTCAACTTCTCATTTTAAAAAAGCAACGAGCTGGGGAGACAACTCAGCCAGTAAAGTGTTTGTTGTATGAACATGATAACCCAATTCCATCCTCAGAGCCCAGGTAACAAAATGCTACCCTCTTACGATTCCATTGCTGGGGAGGAAGAAGCAGATGGATCCCAAGGCTCATTGGCCAGCAGACTTGCCAACTTAGTGAGTTCTACAATGGAGATACAGTCCCTGTCTGAGAAGCAGGGGGTCCATGACTTCAGAATGGTATCTGAGGTTGTCCTCCAGCCTCCAGACCCACACAAGACACTTGCACATGGACATGCACAACACAAACAACCATGTGTAGCTGGCTGATATGATTTGTATGGCTTGTTTCTGGGCAGAAATTAAGACTTTAGATCATGTCCAATCTACATGAAATTAAGCCTAATTCATCAAACTAGATCTGGGTGGGTATAAATCACTCATCAAGTCCAGATGAATACTTTTCCCTCTGAGAGCAAGAAGGATGTACAGACATGCTTGCCCTTAGGGGAGATGTGTTTTCCACAATTTTCCTCTCCCTTAACAGTCTAGGCCCTGGTGTTTAGAGTTTCATAAATAAATACTAAATAAAATCATTTAGCAAAGACACAGACCAGCAGCCAGCAACTTTTTCTGAAGCTGAAGTAAAACACATGAAATCACTGTTCTAAATCTCTGCCCAATTGTTGTTGCTATTGAATCCATTTTAATGAGGCAGCAAACCCAGAGAGCTCTCTGCTTCTGTAAGCAAGAGCAGGCCATTAGGTTGCAAGGTTTCCTGGGTATTGTTGTTCCTTCGGATCATCAACACCTTCCACAGCAGATGACACTGAGAATGAGTCGGTTGTCATGTACACAGGGTTCACAGGGTGGTGTGGCTTGGAGAAGCCTGGATAGGAGCCACTCATGCCGCTCTCAGACACCTCTCTAGTATCTCATTTCAAAGGAGGATTCTTTGGAGGTTAAATTAGAAGATACAGACTATATTTCAAAGCCTTACTTTGGAATTCCCCCAATTGCATAATTATGTCTAGGTTATCTGATAACTCACATGGTTACCAAATATTTAAAAGGACTATTAAAAGAACAAATTGTATCATGAAAGGATATTTCAACTCTTTATATATAAAATATCTTTTTTTTTTTTTTTTTGGTTTTTCGAGACAGGGTTTCTCTGTGTAGCCCTGGCTGTCCTGGACTCACTTTGTAGACCAGGCTGGCCTCGAACTCGCAAAGATCCGCCTGCCTCTGCCTCCCAAGTGCTGGGATTAAAGGCGTGCGCCACCATCATTCTGAGAAAAGTAATTATTAAAAATGAACAAAAAAGTAAGCTAAAAATAAACAAAAATAATAAATCAGCATTCCACTCAGTTTTTTTGGTGGATCAATCTAGAAATGATATTACCAGTATCCGTATAAATCTGAACTTTTTACATGTAAATTCAGATAAATGTGCTTTTTGCTCTGACATTATTTGGTAGAAAATAGTATCTAATTTTAATGAATAAATGAGCTGTATATAAAAATGGAGTTACAAAATTAGAAAATCAATGGGTATTAGGAAATAATAACATAAAATCTCAATTCTATTCCTAAACATCCTTTTCAATACCAAGAAATTCTAGTGGTGGGAAATTGTTCTTACTTTTTCCTCCTGGCAGAAGATGAAACTCAGGGCTTTGTGTCTGCTGGGCCAGCACTCTACCACCATGCCTTTCTCCAGCCCTGGTCCTAGTTTTTTTTTTTTGTTTTGTTTTGTTTTTGTTTTGTTTTTTTTGAGACGGAATTTCTTTATGCAATAGCCCTGGCTGTCCTGGACTCGCTTTGTAGACCAGGATGGCCTCAAAGTCATAGAGATCCATCTGCCTCTGCCTCTGCCTCTGCCACCCTAGTGCTGGGATTAAAGGCCACCGTGCCTGGCCCTGGTTTCTAATGATGCAAAAAAGCATAAAATAATGTCCCAGACCAGCCGCTTATGGTCTAATTTGGAAAGTGGACCTCACATGAAAAAACAAATAATAAATTATCAAAATTATATCCAATCTACTTGTTCATCAGTTTCTCTGATTCTGGTCAGGGGTTGAAAAGCAGAGATGGAAAACATATCAAGATAATGCTGGAAGCATAATTTAGTCAGCTTAGGATCTTCAAAGAAAACTTTGAAGAAAGAACTAGTTCTTAAATGATTAGAAAGGTTTTTTTTATAGAAATTTTTTTTGTAGTGACTATCAGGATTTTTTTTAATGTTTATTTATTACTTTAATTTACATCTTCATCACACAGTCCCCTCCTTCTATCCCTCCTGAGCACACCCTCCCACTCTCCCATATCCTCCCGATTCTCCTACCTATCCTATTCCTCCGGTGTGGGGTACCCTACATATCAGCCCCCTTAATTTCAGCAGCCATATGAGGGCTAAAAGCTTCCTCTTGCACTGGGAGCCTACATGGCAGCTCCACTAGGGCAAAGTGTCCCACTAACAGGTAACAAAGTCTATGTTCCTGTTCCTTTCAGCCTGTTGGCTGTAGGATAGATATCTTGTACTATATGGCTAAAATCCAATTATAAGTGAATAGATGGCATGTGCATCCTTCTGGGTCTGGGCTAGCTCATTCAGGATGAGATTTTCTAGTTCCATCCATTTGGCAGCAAATTGCATGATTTCCTTGTTTCTGATGGCTGAGTAGCATTCCATTGAGTAAATGTACGACAGCTTTTTTATCCATTCATTGGTTGAGGAACATCTGGGTTGTTTCCAGTTTCTAGCTATGACAAATAAAGCTGCTATGAACATAGTTAAGGAGATCTCCTTGACCCCCAAAATTCTACCAGAGAACTCCTACAACTGATAAACACCTTCAGCAAGGTGACTGGATACAAAATTGATTCAAAAAAATCAGAAGCCCTTCTATATACAACAGATAAATGGGCCAAGAAAGAAATCAGGGAAACAACCCCCTTCACATAGCCACAAACAACATAAAATACCTGGGGGTAACTCTAACCAAGCCAGTGAAAGACCTGTATGACAAGAACTTCAACTCCCTGAAGGACTATCAGGATTTTTAGACTTTTGTTTTGTGTGAGACATGGTTTCTCTGTGTATCCCTGGCTGTCCTGGAACTCGCTCTGTAGACCAAGCTACCCTCAAACTCAGAGACTCATCTGCATCTGCCTTCCAAGTGCTGGGTCTAAAGGTGTGTGCCATGGCTCCCAGCTTAGAATTTTAAATTCAGGATTTTCAATAGAAGCGTGTAAGGGTATGGACGTGCGTGTGTGGTGTGTGCTCACATGAGCATGAGTATGTGGTATATATCTGTGTGTGCATGTGTTTGCTTGAGTGCACTTGCTCATGTGTGTGCATGTGGAGGCTCTCCACCTTGTTGTTAAGTCTGTCACTGATCCGGCAGTTTGCCATTTTGGCAAGATTGGCTTGTCCCTACCCTACCACCCCCCCCAGCATTCACACATTTCAACCCTCAGAACTGAGATTACAGGCATACACTGCCATGCTCAGCATTTTATATTGGAGCAAGTGATTGAACTCGGGTCCTCACGAACTTGGGTCCTCACGCTTGTGCAGCAAAGCACTTTATGTGCTGAACCTTCTCTCCATCCGTCCGTCATCTAAGGGAAGTGATTATTTTGTAGCCTCACCTCAGTCTTCAATGCACCTATCATTGTTACCATCTTAAAGATTAGAAAATGGAGACCTTAGCAGATTGGCTCATGTAGGATGGCAGATGATTTCTTTTATTGTTCACTTTTTGGTCCTCTCTGAGGCAAATTCAGGTGTGGTCATCTGAACTGTGAGCAGAAATGATGCCTGTGGTTTCTGGGCGGAAGCTTGAAGAAGGGTCGGCTGTGCTTTCTCCCTGCCACAAAAGCAGCAGTATTCAAAGTGGGTCCTGGAACATAGACCAGGTAGAGTCCGATACTTATAGCCCGCAATGAATGTATAAAAAAGAAACACAGAAGGGGCATGGTTAACTACTGAAATTTTTAGATTGTTTCTGCAACAAAGCCTACCTTCTCCTGGCTGATATACATAATCAAAAAAAAAAAGATTCAATCCTGCCTTCTAAATTTCTAAGCCTTTGGCATTGAATAAAGGTGCTTGGCTCAGTGTAGGCACTCCATAAACATTTGTTGAAGGAAGGAATGTACGGTTGTTGCCCAGAATTGAACATAATATTTCAAATGCGATTTGATCCACACAAGAGGCACCAGGAATACAAATACTCTTTTACATCAAACATCTGTTAATGAAGGCTTAGAGTGCATTGCTTTTTGACAACCATACTGACTTCTTTGACAATAATGGCAACAGAACTATTGTCTCCTTAACCTGTACAAAAGCCTTGGTGACAGGGAACAGTGTGATGGTTGATTAAAAAAAAAAGATGAAAATAATTGTTTTCCAGCTGCCCATGATTTCATGAATGAAGGTCAAACATGTAGTCGGCTATATCACAAAGTAATGGCCTCCGGCTGAAGAGCATTTTAGTAAATGGATTGAGTGTGGAACTAGGACCATGGGCTTCAGTCATTCACTCCACACTCTATAAATGCATGTTGAGTATCAATAACAAGTTGACTACTCTATTCAGATCCATAGACTCACATGTACAGCACACACACACACACACACACACCTCACACACTTGTACCTAGAAGAACTCGCAAGCTTGTGGGAGAGACAAGATTGCTAATTACAAAAAAGAATAAGAACTATGACAAAGTTAAGCTCAGAAAATTACAGGTATGTAGATAAAGAATGTGAAAGTAACCTAGAAGGGTCAACAAAGGGTTTCCTGAGGAAGGGGGTCTTTCAGACCCCCTTGTTTTGTTTTGGCTCGGTTTTTCAAGACAGGGTTTCTCTGTGTAGCCCTGGCTGTCCTGGATTCACTATGTAGACCAAGCTGGCATCAAACTCACAGAGATCTGCCTTCCTCTGCCTCCCAAGTGCTGGGATTAAAGGTGTGCACCACCACTGCCTGGCTGAAATGAAGAAAGGAGAGGACATAACAGTGAGGAGAAGCACATTGGCTTAGTCCCTCTGGCCACCATAACTAAAGACCACAGAAGTTGATGAAACTGCAGAAATGTACATCTTCACAGTTTTGTAGCCTCAGAGTCATGGTGGGCTTGGGTAATGGCTCTTTCTTGGCTTCCAAACAGCTGTTTTCTTATTGCATCCTTACGTGATGTGCCTGGCACGTGGGGGAATTCATTTCTTATGAGGCCACTCATCACATCAAATTCCTCCACCCTTATGACCTCATTTCACCATTATTGCCTTGAGTGATCTCCAAATACAATCACACGGAGGTTTAAGCCTTCAACATATGAATTTGGGGAAGACCCAAACATTCATTCCATAAAAATAAATAAATAAATAAAACACAATTCTAGGATCAATGGGGAAAGAAAGCTGAAAAGTAAAAACTACGGACCACAGAAGACTTTCTCAGACATGCAGTCTGCTCTCAGTGATTTCCGGTTGCTATAGAATGCCTACACACAGCAGGCAGAGTTCCTCATAGCCACATCTGTGCCATGTATCCCACTCCCCTCCTACACACACCATGTATCTTGAGATTAACCATTGGTCAATTTGGGCCAATAAATGTACTGTGTCTGGACATTTGAAAATGGAAGTGAGGGACACAGACTCTGAGAGTCTTTTTAGTTGAATCATATTAACAAGTACCTCACAGAGAGAGGAACCACCACAGGCAGTGTACAATCAGCACAATACAACAGGAGGACCCTGTCAAGTTCTCCAAGTGTCTGCTGCTGGCATCTCCTTGTTCCTGATTCAAGTTCTTGACATTTGGCTGCTCAGTTCTTGCTTCAACCCCATGAACTTCTCCAGCATCTTCCCAATAAAAATGTCATCTTTTCTGCTGAGTTCACCACTGACAGATATTTGTTCCATGCAAACAAAGGAACTCGCACTATTTGGGATTTATTTTTTTAAAGGATGTTGATGTGTATGGATTCCACCTTCCAAGCAATGTAGGATTGCTGAAGTTTCTAAGAAGAGGATTAGTGTAGTTTTGGAATCATCAATTTGTTATTATTGGGGAGTGGGGTGGGAGTGGGAGAGAAATAACAGGTCTTGTTTAGAAGACTGTCATAAACATTTTAAGCAAGAAAGAATGAGATCAGAGCCAAGTGTGGTGGTGTACCTGTAATCCCACAATGTCTGAGGCAGGAGGATTTGAAGTTTAAAGTCTGTCAAAAATGCAACAAAATAAAATCACCAACATCAAAATGAAAGAGAGAGAGAAAGGAGGGGGAGGGAGAGATGAATATGAGGTCAAAAGGAATAGAAAGGAAGTTTCTGAACTACTAACAAAGAAACAAATTCAACAAGGACTTAATAATCAAATGGTAATCAAATAGGTAATGCAAGGCAGTGGCTGACACACCTGAAAACACTAGAGAAGTAGAAACAGGTGTATCTCCCTGAATTCAAGGCTAGCCTGGTCCAAACAATACAACTGAAAACAAAACCCAAACCAACCAACCAAACGAGTGGGTAGAAATTACTACATTAATAAGACTACTTCAGAGAGTTGGGTTTCAGTGACCAGGAAAGTAGAAAATCGTGCCATTCAGTTAAAGAGTAAGGCTGGAATCTTCTGATCCGTAGTCAGACGCTCTATCTATCCATTGCACCACTGGCTCCATGCTATTCTACTCCAGGTAGAAGATGAGCATCGAAGAATCTCCAGTGGGAGATGATTGAATTAGTCGCAAGCCTATCTCTTGGTAAGAAAAGCCCCTTGCCCCAACTGTAGACAGAATGCTGTCCAAAAAAGGACAAAACCTGGAAGCAGGTAAGTCGAGAGCCTAGCTCTGCCAAGACAGGGTAGGCAAGTCCTTCATAATTCCTGCTCTACAATCAATGTCTGTCAGAGAAAAGGGGCCAAACGACTGAAGATCGATGTTGTAATGTATGGAGAGAAAATGGGAACTGTCTAGGCAGCCACTGGTATGTTATTTCTTAGTTTTGGAAGCTGCAGGCCCTGTACTTCCTATAAAATCAGATATATTTATCCCTCTCAGGTCTCTGAGGTGGTTGAAGAATAGATAGCTAGAGTCTCATAATTAAATTTTGAGTTGTTTAGGAGTCAAGAGAGTGTTATAGATCTAAGAAGATGATTTTAAAATTGTGTTTCAAGTTAGTATGAATGTTGAGTTATAGAACTTTAAACTTATGGAGATGGTTAGATAGTAGAATGTTAAAGTCAGGTGCCAAATACATATGGACTGGACATTGGGAATGTACGCTAAGCCATATAACCCTCATAACTGTGGCCTAATTACCTCTGTTGTACTATATTGTATCTATTATTATAAGAGAAAGAGCCATCTGTTGGACTGAAAGGGGGAGCTGTTGGGGCAAATAAGATATACTTTAAACTTAAAAAAAAAGGGAAGAGGATGGGGGGTTGAGGGTGGGAGGGTGGGACTGGAGGGGGTAGTAGGGAGGGGATTATGATTGAGATATAACTTGAAGAAATAAAAAATAAAGTAGAAAAAAAAGAGTAGGGCTGGAATGCAGGGCAGAGAGCACCAACCATTTACCATAGAATGGATTCCATGTGGCTGTTGGCCAAACATGCAATCAAAAGACTCATCAATTAAATATGATGATTTAGAATTTAGGTATAACATTAGACACTTAGTAACCGTCCGCAGGTAGATTGGTCATGCTAGTGACCACTGGCAGGGGATAAGAATACCTCAAGGAGTATAGGAAAGATCAAGAAAAAAGGACAGATTATTCAATATGCCCTTATACCTTTGTATATTGATACAAATTAATATTATATTTGGCTAAATTGGTATTGATCATTGTATATTAATGCAAAATTAAGATTATATTGGACTACATCGGTATTGATCCATGTATATTGATACAAAATTAAGATTATATTTGGCCACAATGGTATTGACCCTTGTATATTGATGCAAAATTAAGGGTAACCCTTCTTAAAGGTATTGTACCTAGTAATGCTTAAAAATGAAATGTGAAGTTTTGGCCTTTTGCTACCAACCGTCATAAACTGTTTAGCATAATTAAGAAATGCAAACTAATAGTCATGCAAGCATGTCATTTTGTTAGTTACTATGACGGTCTATCACAGTTATTTTCTAAGCTAATCAGAAATCAAGTCGCTAAGAGACAAGCAACAGTTGCTTATCTAAATATAAAAGATAGATAGGGTGTCTTCAAAAACCTCAAGAGATCTGCAGAATATGGCATTCAAAGATGTTTTCTTAACTTAAGATTTTTTGATATCGAGACATGTCAGCTCCTGACAGCACCCCCTATTCTACTCCAAGTAGAAGATGAGCATCGAAGAATCTCCAGTCTGAGATGGTTGAATTAGTGGCAAGCCTATCTCTTGGCGAAAAAAAACCCTTGCTTCAATGGTAGACAGAATGCTGTCCAAAAAGGACAAAACTTGGAAGCAGGGAAGTCGACAGCCTAGCTCTGCCAAGACAGGGTAGGCAAGTCCTTCATAATTCTTGCTCTACAATCAATGTCTGTCAGAGAAATGGGGCCAAACGGCTGAAGATTGATGCTGTAATGTATGGAGAGAAAATGGGAACTGTCCAGGCAGTCACTGGTATGTCATTTCTTAGTTTTGGAAGCTGCAGGCCCTGCACTTCCTATATAATCAGATATATTTATCCCTCTCAGGTCTCTGAGGTGGTTGAAGAATAGATAGCTAGAGTCTCATAGTTAAATTTTGAGTCATTTAGGAATCAAGAGGGTGTTCTGGATCTAAGAAGATGTTTTTAAAATTGTGATGCAAGTTAATATGAATGTTGAGTTAGATATAGAACTTTAAACTCATGGAGATAGTTAGATAGTAGAATATTAAAGTCAGGTGCCAAATACATATGGACTGGACATTGGGAATGTATGCTAAGCCATATAACTCTCATAATTGTGGCCTATTTATTTCTGTTGTTTTGTATTGTATTTATTGTTATAAGAGAAAGAACCATTTGTTGGATTGAAAGGGGGAGCTGTTGGGGGGGGGGAAAGATATACCTTAAACTAAAAAAAAAAAGGTAGAGGATGGGGGGTTGAGGGGGAAGAGGGTGGAAGGGTGGGACTGGAGGGGGAGTAGGGAGGGGATTGTGATTGAGATGTAACTTGAAGAAATAAAAAATAAAGTATATATATAAAGAATACCTCAAGGAGATAAGAGTGTAAAGGACATGAGCTAACTGGGGTATGTCTCAGTGGTAGACTTCTTGTCTACCAGGTGTGATGGTCTAGTTCCAATTTGAAGAAAGTGTCCTATATGTCTCTTTTTGTTAACAAAGGTTTAAATTTGTATTGTTGAGGGGAAGTGAGAAGGATAAAGTTGAGGTTAGAGATCTTAAAAGAATAGTAGCAACACACCTACAAACATCTATGGTTCTTTTTTTTATTAATAATTTATTTTTTATTTCTTCAAGTTACATCTCAATCGCATCCCCTCCCTACTCCCCCCTCCAGTCCCACCCTCCCACCTTCAACCCCCCATTCTCTTCCCTTTTTTTTTAAGTTTAAGGTATATCTTATTTCCCCCAACAGTTCCCCTTTCAGTCCAACAAATGGCTCTTTCTCTTATAATAATAGATACAATACAGTACAGCAGAGGTAATTAGGCCAAGGTTATGAGGGTTATATGGCTTAGCGTACATTCCCAATGTCCAGTCCATATGTATTTGGTACCTGACTTTAACTTTCTACTATCTAACCATCTCCATGAGTTTAAAGTTCTATATCTAACTCAACATTCATACTAACTTGCAACACAATTTTAAAAGCATCATCCTAGATCTCTAACACTCTCTTGACTCCTAAACATCTATGGTTCTTTATCAGTGTGGGACTAAAGGCAGAGGAGATGAGCAGCTGGTTGACACAGCATTGGGATTTTGCCCCGTAGACATGTAAAAGAATTAAAGGGAATGGAATTGATAACCAAGGTGGAAAGTGTGGGTCTCTCCTTTCTAAGCTGCCCAGAAGAGGAAATGAGAATAAAGGAGGCCAAAAGTGGCGTCTGGACGCTCACTGCCTTTGATGCACTTAAGAGATACTCATGTATAGGAAGATTGCGCTCATATAGTGGAATTCAGGATTTCAGAGATGGGGCAGCTCCATTTCAGGAGCATCTGATCCTGATGATAAGATCGGGAATTTGCATAACCAAGGGTGCAGGCTACCAAAATGAACAGACAACAGGAAAAGACTATGGATGTGTGCATCTAGGATGCTTGCGCATATTTATAGGCTGATGCAAACAGTTCACCATAGCAGGAGAGTCAGCAGGAAACAGATGAAATGCTTGTTATGATTCTAACTCAGAATTCCATATTCTGCAGAGTTAGAAGTCCACATTAGAATTAGGAGGACAAACTGTTTAGGATGGTGTAGTAACAATATAGAGACCCAATAAAGGAGTGAAGAGTACCGGAGGGCAAGAAAAATGGAATGATTTCCTTACTTGTATTTTATTTATATATGTGTGTGTGTGTGTGTGTGTGTGTGTGTGTGTGTGTGTGTGTGTGT
>CAJQZJ010004763.1:17027043-17047728 GCA_907164525.1 Lophiomys imhausi
TGTGTGTGTGTGTGTGTGTGTGTGTGTGTGTGTGTGTGTGTGTGTGTATACACACTTATGCATATATATGTATATAAATCATATTATGGTCACACTTATATCCCCACCCCTTTGGATCCTCTTCTCCCCCTCAGCAGCTCCCCTCCTCCACCAAGTCCCCATATCCTCCTTTCATATCATTTTGTTTTTGTTTGTACTTTGTGGCCCATTGAACTTAGCCAGGGCCACCCACGTGGGCATAGGTTATGTTCCATATCTGCTGGAACACAGGTATCAAATACATCAGTGTTATGCCACTGAAAAGGGTGAAGGGAAGGAATGGTTTATAGAATTCAGGAGCTGATTGTCAATAGCTTGGGTCAAGGAAAATTCAGCCAAACCAAAAAGACATTTCAGGGAAAGCTCCAGAAGCAATATTATCTCACACCCTTCCCTCTCTAGATCTGCTGCTGGGAGGATATCTGAAAGTAGAAGGTGACGGAGTTTATGGAATCTCTGGAAAAGAATAGAGAAGAATAAAAAGATAAATAGATAGGTAGGTAGGTAGATAGATATATAGATAGATATACCACGAACTCTCCAACCTTGTGAGATAGGAGGGTGGGAGAGACAAACCAGATAAGGGCAAACTGATAGTGCAGGTATCTTTTCTTTTCTGTCCTTTGTGTGTGTGTGTGTGTGTGTGTGTGTGTGTGTGTGTGTGTGTGTGTCTTGTTTTTGGAGATGGAGTTTCTCTGTGTTACAGCCCTGGCTGTCCTGGATTCTCTTTGTAGATCAGGCTGGCCTCAAACTTACAGAGATCTGCCTGCCTCTGCCTCCTGAGTGCTGGGATTAAAGGTGTGTGCCACCACAACTATAGATAGCTGTGATTGCTGGGATTTGAACCCTGGGTCCTTTGGAAGAGCAGCTAGTGTTCTTAACTGCTGAGCCATCTCTCCAGCCCCTGATGGTGCAGATTTCTAGCAATTGGAAAGAGAGTCAGAATTGAAGTCTTAGATGAATGGATAGGACACAAGCAGAAAAGGTAAACTAGACCTGGTAGTGAATTCTAGCAGTTCCAGTACGTCGGAGGCCATATGTTCAAAGTCCTTTTGGGCTACACAGTGAGACCCTGAGAGGAGACCTTGGGCTACACAGTGAGACCCTGAGAGGAGATGATGGAAAATATTACATTCACAAATAGCTTGTCAGTTCCATTTTGTACAAAGCAAAGGAGATCCATGATTGCAAAGGTGGAGGATGAAATGATGAAAAGTTGAGAACAGTGGCAAAGGTCTGATATTTTCATTGGAGACCATATGCAGAAAGATTACTATTGTCCAGATGAGGTATGATGCTCACGAACCCTGAGTGGAATTAATCTATCCTTTGTGTGATTTTTCTCTATTGTTCTTTGGCTCTTCATGGTCAAGAAGGTAGAAAGCAAGTGATTGATTATGGGATGAATTTTGCCAAAAAGGAGCTAAGATGTTTTTGAATGACCAGCATAAGTTTGTTATAGAGGGAGGAAATTTAAAGTAGGGGACTATAAACATGGAGAGGATGAAGGAGTCCTGTGTGGACTGAGTACCCACTAAGGATCAGTTGAACAAGTGCACTAGAAAGATGACAAGTTGGGGAACTAGAAGGGTGTCCAAGCTGATGGTTTGCCTAATATTAGTCTGAGCCCTTTTCGTTGCAAGCGACAGAAACAATCTAAACTAGAGACTAAGTTCACACACTGCCATCATGTTCAGCTTACTGATCTCTGTATAGCAACCTCACTACCTCTGTCTGGTTTAGAAAATCTTCCTCTCACCCACATCTTTTATACTAAAAACCCTCTCGGTTACAACATTTCTCCTTCCCCGTGTTCTCTCTCGCAAGGGTCGTCATGCAAGTAAGGTTTGGCTAAGCCAGGGAGTCTACTTTCTTCTCCCACCAACTATGGTGATTAAGGGATAGGTGGAGACTCAAGCAAGACCCATTACAGCCCTTCCAAGAACTTTGATCCATGGACATTGGCAGGGTTTCTCTTCCTGTGGAGTTGTCAAATGTCAAGAGATGGACTTGGAACTTGGCAGTCATCTCACATAGGGAACCACATAAAAAAAAAGCCAACAACAAAACTAACCCATCTTTTGTATGATTGAATTTACCTCTACCCTTGAACCTCCAGGTTATATGAACCAAATATTCTTTGTTAAAATTTAAGCCAATTTACAATGTCCTGGTCTTGCTTCCAGCGCCATCATTTCTCCAGTCCTTAGATCACTTAAGCACCATCAAGACGACTTTATATCCATATCATCTATCATCTAAGCCCCATGACAACTGCTACTGAGCCCTGAGTTGGTTGCCTCTCTACTAATCATTCCTTTTCTTCTTCTTTCTTTGAGTGCTCAGATTTTATTTTGGGAAATAAGAGCTCCCTCTTTCTTAGTATCATTATTAAAGAGGGGCAAATAGTTCCTGACCTAAGTCATTCACCTCTCTGGTCTCAATAACTGCTGTAGAGCTGGACCTGTCTGCACTGCAGCTTAGGACTTTTACTGGGAATTCTGCAAGCAGATTTCCTGTCCTGGTATTGGACTGTGTGGTAATGCAATGAGAAGCTTTATACAATACCATGCATTAAATTTCCTTCTATCACAAACTCATGTTCATTTTAAAAACTATAAGTGATTTCATTTGTAGTGGCACTAACATATTTATTGTCATTTTAATTATCAGTGTTTGGTTAGTAGCAAAATTCTCATTATTGGTCTATGGAAAAAAAATCACCCTGGGGGCTAGAAAGATGACTCAGCAGTTAGGAGCATTTGTTGCTCTTCCAGGGAACCCAGATCCAGAACCCACATGGTGGCTCGCAAACCTCTATAATTCTGTTTGTAGGAGATCCAGTGCCCTTTTTTGATATCTGCAGATATCATGTACACATATGGCACAGACAAAATATGCACATATAATATAAAAATAAATCTTTTAAAATATCGGCTTGATTTTGACCATCTTCAACTTATATTACCTAATTCAGGGACATCAGCCCTTCTCCCCTCTCTCGCAATCCCTCTCTTCCTTTCCTCCTTTCTCATATTCCTTCCTGGGCTTTGTGTTTATTTTACACAAAACAAGCAAATGATTCTTAAAAATAGTCTTTGCTTGTTTGCTCCACCCCATAGCATTCACAAAAATAACAAAGAGCGATGAGGTAGTAAATCTCCATCCTTGCCATCCAGAACCTGTGATGTGAACTGAGTGTGGTGGTTCACGTCTACAGTGCCTCCCTGAATTTGGAAGGCAGAAGTCAAAAGCCTGGCAGCAAGTTTGAGTCTCTCCTGGACTTCAGTGAGTCCTGCAGGAGCCTGGTGTACCAGAGGAAACGTGTGTTGGAAAACAAGAAACAAACAAACAACAAAACTGTAAACCCAGATGTCCCTCAACCGAAGAATGGGTCAAAAAACTGTGGTACATCTATACAATGGAATATTATTCAGCTATCAGGAACAATGAAATTATGCAATTTGCAGCCAAATGGATGGAACTAGAAAAGCTCATCCTGAGTGAACTAACCCAGACTCAGAAGGACACATATGGCATCTATTCACTTATAGTAGGATTTTAGCTATATAGTAGAAGGTATCGATACTACAACTAACACACCAAAGGGAACTTGGACATAGACTTCTTATTTTTAATTCTTATTCTTTATTTATTTTTTATATATTAGTTATATTTTTTTCTATTTTTTAGTCTTTTTTATCTATTGTATGCTTATTGGTTTGTTTGTTTAATAGTTCTCTCTCCCGGGCAACGAGACACTTTTCACTGATGGTACTGCTTCGTAGATCCCCAATGAATGAAGAGGCTCTTGGCCCTCATATGACCTCTCAACTGAGATGAGGGACTGTTATATAAATACACTCCACCCCAAGGAAATGGGATGGAAGGGTTAGGAGGTAAAGAAAAAAAATGAAATGTGATGTTTCGGCCTTTTACTACTAATTGTCATAAACTGTTTAGGATAATTAAGAAATGCAAACTAATGGTTATGCTAGCCGGTCATTCAGTTAGGTACTATGACAGCCTATTATAGTTACTTTCTAAGCTAATCAGAAATAAACCGGCAAGAGACATGCAACATCTGCTTACACTAATATAAGAGATAGATAGGGCCTCTTCAAAAACCTCAAGAGATCTGCAGAATATGGCATTCAAAGATGTTTTCGTAACTTTAGATTTTTTTATATCAAGACATATTAACTCCTGACAGCACCCCCTATTCTCCTCCAAGTAGAATATGAGCATCTAAGAATCTCCAGTGGGAGATGATTGAATTAGTCGCAAGCCTGTCTCTTGGTAGGAAAAGCCCCTTGCTTCAACTGTAGACAGAATGCTGTCCAAAAAGGACAAAACCTGGAAGCAGGTAAGTCGACAGCCTAGCTCTGCCAAGACAGGGTAGGTAAGTCCTTCATAACCCCTGCTCTACAATCAATGTCTGTCAGAGAAACAGGGCCAAATGACTGAAGATCGATGCTGTAATGTATGGAGAGAAAATGGGAACTGTCCAGGCAGCCACAGGTATGTCATTTCTTAGTTTGGGAAGCTGCAGGCCCTGTACTTCCTATAAAATCAGATATATTTATCCCTCTCAGGTCTCTGAGGTGGTTGAAGAACAGATAGCTAGAGTCTCATAATTAAATTTTGAGTTGTTTAGGAGTCAAGAGAGTGTTATAGATCTAAGAAGATACTTTTAAAATTGTGTTGCAAGTTAGTATGAATGTTGAGTCAGATATAGACCTTTAAACTCATGGAGATGTTTAGATAGTAGAATGTTAAAGTCAGGTACCAAATACATATGGACTGGTCATTGGGAATGTACGTTAAGCCATATAACCCTCATAACTGTGGCCTAATTACCTCTGTTGTACTGTATTGTATTTTTTATTATAAGAGAAAGAGCCATTTGTTGGACTGAAAGGGGAAAGGAAATAAGATATACCTTAAACTTAAAAGAAAAAAAAAGGAAGGAGGATGGGGGGTTGAGGGTGGGAGGGTGGGACTGGAGGGGGAATAGGGAGGGGACTGCGATTGAGATGTAACCTGAAGAAATAAAAAATAAAGAAAAAAAAAGAATAAAAAAACTGTAAAAACTATGCTATTTGCCACAAAAATAAACATCTAGAGAAACAGAAATGTAAATGCATATGTAACGGATTCATTTATATTGGTTCACATAGTTAATCTTATGAAACCCAACTCATAACAACAAATTCATGGAAACGAAACAAATACAACACTAAAAACCTTCAAAAATAATAATAAGGCATAAACACAATGTTTCTGAAACTCAGCCACACCACATCCTCTGCTCTCATTTGGATGTGACACACACTGTTTTAAATGGCATTGGGTGGAGGCCCAGCAGGAAGGAAGCATTGGACATTGCTGGAACATATCTTTGTTTGAGCAACAGCTAATGAGAAAGGTCACCATTATGCTTTGCTTTCAAACCCTGGGTCTGTTTTGAAATTAGTTCTGAACATTTCATCACAAATACTGGTTTATAATCACTGAGGTTCATAATCCTGAAGTATTAATCATTTTCCCTCCCCCCAGTGAGGAGTGAAAACCAAAGTGATGAGAACAAAGTTTATTTTCTTGCCACTGTTTTGATCAGAATATGTCAGCAGAAGGTAAAGTCCTCTTTATTTACGAGCTTTAGAATTCCTGGTTATTTACAAAATTCCAACAGTAACTTTAAAGGACATTTAGGCTCCCAATTTCCCCTGTAATTTGGGGGGAACTTGTCAAACTCATTGCCAGTGTTTGAGATGTGAGGCTCTTTGGATATTGTTTCCTAACATTTATTGCATTCTTGTGCTGGATCAAGCAAAAGGCACTGAGATCCTAAGCAAGACTAACTTTCTTTTGTGCAAACTGGCAAATTCTATTAAGTTCAGAAGGCCTCCTCCCAGGAAGGGCTGAGTTACATCAAGAACAGTAAAAGCGGTTCTAGCAGACATTTCTGGTACAAGTGGGGAAGGGAGAACAGAAATCTATCAAGTATCTCAGTTTATATTTTTGGTTTTCCCTGTTGGCCCTGCTGTTGTATTCCCATGTCTGAAGCACGTTCCACCGTGAGAGCTGGGGCTCTCAGAATAAACGTTGGGAAAGGCTGGGTCCACCCTCTGGGGATAGGAGAACCAGGGGGAGGAAGGGGAGGGGGCAAAGGAAAAGGGAAGGGGACGGCTGTCTTCCTGTGTTTGGATGACCTTTCCTTGTGTTTATCTGGAGAGACTGGGCAGTTACACTGTGTTTGGTGTTGGGCTGCCATGCTGCCTTTGCTTAGAAGGACTGGATTTAGCTGAGTGAAAACCAACCGAAAAAAGGCAAGATAGAGTAAGGGCCTAAAAAAAAAAGAAATCTTTTTCTTTAACTTTTAAAAAAGTGTGTATTTATTTTAATGTGTATGAATGTTTTCCCTGCATGCATATATGTGTACTGTGTGCATGCCTGGTGGCCGCAGAAACCAGAAGAGGGCGTGGGATCCCCTGGAACTGGAGTTACAGATGACCATTAGGCTCCATGTGGATGCTGGGAATCGAACCTGGGTCCTCTGCAAGAACAAGTATCCCTAACTCAAGAGTCATACTTCCAGCTGCAAGAAATCTCTCTAAACATTCACATTAGCTTGTGTCTAACCGAGTCCCTCAAGTTCACCAAGATGAATCTTTGAGCGGAGCCTACCTGTGCTCAGTGCTCCTGCTGGGAACTGGCTGGAGATTGTCTTCCTTCTCCCAGACACTTCCAGATTCTTTTCAGTTCAGTTAAGTCTATTTCCTTATTTAGAGACAGGTCCTGCTACAGAGCTCAGGGTTGACCTTGAACCCAAGATGCTTCTGTCTCAGCCTTCCAACGTCAGATCTACAAGTGTGCACCAGCAGCTAAACTTTCAACTTTTAACATCTGTGAGTTCCATGAATAAAAATTTTAACGGGTGGTTGAATTAGTGAATGAACCCACAGTCACTGCAAGGTGACTCTGGGGTCCCTGGACTATCTACTTCATCATTGTGTGCTCTGAGGAGCCTAGCTAGTGTTTGGAAGCCTCCTGGCCTTACATTCCTCTCAGTGAATCACTTATTCCTTAAGGGCAGGTAAGTGAGATCAAGTCCTCTGGTTTCCACCTTTCTCTCAGTTCACTGGACCTGGACTCAGCTTCAGAGCTACGTCCCAGAGAAGTTATTTATGCTTTAGTCTTCCTGCTCTCCTCCATGTAAGCTGGGTCTCCCAGGTTACCGCTTATGAGACACTTCCTGTTTTCTTCACAGCAGTCAATCGGATGATTCTGCATTCTGTGTCTGTTGTCTCCACTAATGAAACACTCCTTACACGTGGAGAACCATGTTCATTTCTTCCATTGCTATGTCCTGGCGTGATGCCTGACGTACAGGTAGCCCTGATGGGAGAGCATGCCATAAGCATAAATAAGCAGGCTGATGAATAAATTGTACTTTGAAGAAAAACTCAAAGCTGCTTACTGAGTGAAGTTGGGGGACAAAGGTCAGGGTTCGAAAGCCCCGTCGCGATTAGGTTGTGGACAAATTCGTGAGGTTGACATTCTGTAAAGAGGGTGAAGTAGGTAGCTGACTCCAGAAGTTGGCTAGTTTGCCTGTATTCCTGGGAGTGCCAAGCACCTTCTAGAATCTACCCCCACATACAACTTCTTCAAACCTTTTTAATACTAGCACTGTCCTTGGTCACCAGGTATCAGAAGGAAGCTTGATGTTTCCCCTTTCTTCTGCCACACAGGGTTGGAACACTTCCTTTTCTCCCTGACCTGATGATCTGATGCTTTAGTCAGATCTCTCTCTGACAAGATACAGACACTCAACTGCACTGTGCTTAAAAAAGCAAAGCTCAGAAATATCTTATACTGCGTCTCTGGGAAGCTGAGGGAGGCAATTGGCTCCAGGCACCTCCACATCTAGGGACTCAGATGTCACCCAGAGTGGTGATTCTCTTGCCACCTCCCCGCTGAGACTTTGAAGTGAACACCTGTATTTTCCTGGCTCACACCCTCCTCAAAGTATTGGAGAGGACTCTGACCATACCCACGAGACCATTCTGCAGCCAGTGACTGTTGAAGGATGAGGCACACGGATCTGATTGGTCTTGCATGGGTGGCATAGAAGAAGGATTTCCTCAAGGAAGTGGGAGGAGTTATGGGCTGGTGGCATAGCTAAAAGGCAAAACATATACTTTGGGTATTTGAGGCCCTGATTTCAACACTCAACACTAGTAAGAAGAGAGGAGCAGGATAAGGATGGGGGAAAAGAAAGAAATCCGGGGGGAAGCAGAGGAGAATTGTTATGAAGACCAGCTGAAGGCTGAGGAGATTGCTCAGTGATAAAGCACTTGCCATGGAACATGAGGACTGAGTTTGATGCTCAGAATCCATTTTAAAAACCCAAGTGTGGTGGCACATGCCTGTACTTCCAGCACTGGGGAAGAAAGAAGCAGACAGACCCTGGAGCTCATTGGCCAGCTTGCCTAGCCTCCAGGCCAGTGAGAGACTCTGTGTCTAAACACAAGGTGGACGGCATTATGGTTGCCCTTTGACCTTCACACACACACACACACACACACACACACACACACACACACACACACACGAGGTACGTACACGTGCACATGAGTACCTACCAAATTCATAAACCAACACTTAAAAGAAGAAGAAAAGATGAAGGAATGATGTTAGATAATCAAAAACAATAGAAAATCTTCCTAGAGTTGTGTCCTTGTGTCAGATATGGTCACAGGTCCTTGACCTGCCTAAAGCAGGTTACCCAGAGAGTATGGATGGGCTATGAACCAGGTTGCTTCCGTCCAGACCCTGGCACTCTTTTTCCAGTCAGTTATGTTATTTTGGGCAAGTTAGCGTCTTGTACCAATTTTCTCATGATAAAATGGTAATATAACATATTTCATGGACTATTATCCAGCCTTAAATGGGGGAGAAATTCCAAGATAGCCTAAAACACAGATGTCGAAGATGTCTTCAATGAGAGAAAACAGTCACAGAAGACACAGACTGTGTGATTGTATGAATGAAATAAAACAGTCCCAGAGGACAGGCTGTATGACTGTACTTCCGTCAAGCGGCTAAGTTCCTACAGACAGAAAGCCCACTAGAGGCCAGGGAGTAAAGGAAATGGGTGGGGTCACTGTTTAAGGAGCACAGTTTCAGATTTGCAACAGGAAAAGCATTCTGGAAATGGATGGGAATGGTACTTGCCCAACAATGTGAATGTAGTCGATGTCCAAGAACTACACTCTTAGAAGCGATTTATTTTAAGTGGCAATGTTTTTTGATATCAGTCTTTGACCATGATTTAAAAAAAATACAGCTGATAACCTAGTACTTAGTGCATTGTGAGTACATAGTATGTCCACAATGCAGGGAGCATTCCTCCCTACACAGCCCCAGGAGTGGAGTTTTGACAACTGCGTACTTACGACTGATTAAATGGTGCTTGAAGGTTATCGCTTGCTGCCTGATGTTTTTGAATATTGCTTCAATTATATTAAACTTTTGTGCAACAACTTAAGAGTGCTACTACATATCTCTGCTCTAGCACATAGATGCTGCTTTGGGTTCCATTTCTTTTTTTACGGGCTGATACAGCTGCAATTTTAACCTCATTCTAGTTTTAAGGACTTCCTTATGTTCTCTTATTTACTATTATTGCTGTTGTTGTTATTCCCTTGCCCCTGAGGAGCAAGCCAGCCCCTCTTCTGTGTCCTATATATCCATGACATATACTGGTTCTTCGGATGAGTTAAAGCAGACACTATCTACTAAGACCCATTTTGCATGTAGGAGAAAAACACCCTCACTCCTCTTCATTCTCACGGTATTTGTTATTTGAACGCAATCAAGACTACAACTGCTTTACTAGATGTTATAATTCTAGCCATTCATGTCTTAACTTCCACATCCAACTCTAAGTTCTGGAGACAGTCAGCAATTGTGTCTACTAGTTCTTTAGAATTCCCTTAAGGCCAGTCTAGTGTCACACTGAGTAGCAACTTGTTAAAAATCCTTTAATGATGCCGATGCAGGAAATATGATTATGATGACTGGTCTACACAACTGTGATTCAGATTGGAGGGGGGGAGGGGAGAGACACAACCCATGTATTATTTTCTTTCTTTCTTGTTAGAAAAGATGTTGGAACTTTTCCTCATACTTTTAGGTCAATTCAGGACATAAGGTTTCCTAGTCAGCATGAAAATAAAAAAAGATCAAAGCTGGTCACAAAACTGATCTGCTGGTGGGCCTTTGTGAGAGGTAGATGTCTTTTACTGATAAAATTCTGAGAAACAGAAACAGGCAAAAAGTATTTATAGAGCAACCAGAGATGAGGCAGTGGGTTTTTCAAATATCTTAGACAACACAAGAGGTCATTTTAGGTCAGGAAGCGATGCCCGCCACACGAATACTTCATCTCTGGGTGGGTAGGGAAAAATCAGGTCCACAAACCTTTCTAAATGATGCAAAGCCATACTTCCAACCCTGGCCCAATGACTGGTCCTCTGGGAGCTGTATAAAGCATAGCAGAAGCTCCCTAGGAGGGTGACCCTGCTTAGGGGGATGGGAAATGGGCAGCTAGAGTTGCTGCCCACCACAGTGTCCTCAATAGTGCCAGTTGTAAGAGGCTGTGTTCTCACTGTTGGCTTCTGTTCTTTGAGTATTTTAAATATCCCCTCTTGGAAGAAGGAACAATGGTGGAATCTCTATGTAGTAGGAAGACAAACCACCAATGGATGAATGACAGAGATGAGGCAGGAAGCATAGGTAAGGTCCAAAAGTTGGAGGAATTAAAATCAATGATCTAGGCCAATGAGCCATAGAAAACCATTAAGCAGGTAAATGTTACAAGTAGATTTACATATTGGAAAGGGAAGAGAGAGACTATTTTAACAGGTTTTTACTGGGGACAAGATAGGAGAGGTGGCTCAGAGGTTAAGAGCACTGGCTGTTCTTCCCAAGGTCCTGAGTTCAATTCCCAGCAACCACATGGTGGCTCACAGCCATCTACATTGAGATCTGCCCGGGGAAATATGTGTAGAGCAAATACTGTATACATAATAAATAAATAAATAAATAAATGTTTAAAAAAAAAAGAGATGAAAACTTGAATCAAGAACTTTATGATATCAATGGACATAAAGAAACAAAAAAGATGTTTGGGTAAAACTGGTTCAAGATTGGATGGAGAAAAATGGGAGTCATAGTGTGAAGACAAGTGAAAACCTAAAATGTAGATATTTATTTTATTTGTGTGTGTGTGTGTGTGTGTAGGTGTGTACAATCAAACCCAAGACCTTGCTTGTGCTAACAAGTGTTCTACTACTGAGCTATAGTCTAGCCCTTGTTTTTAAAAGGTGTGCATGTTTGTGTGTGTGCAACCTCAGCTCTCATTTCCCAATTGCTGTCCCCTGTTTCCGTTTGTTTCCTTGCTTGAGGAAGGGTCTCTTGGTGGCTGGAACTTCCAAGGAGTCTTGGCTGGTTGGCCAGTGAGTACCATGGATCCTTCTTTCTTCACTTCTCCAGTGCTGGGATTATAACTGTGTATCACCACACCCAGCTTTTTAAAATGTAGGTCCAGGGCTCTAAACTCAGATCAGATGTTCATGCTTTCAAAGCTAATACTTTACTGACAGCAATCTCCTCAGTACCAAGGCCCCGATATTTTGAGGCGAGATCTCCCTGTGCAACTCAAGTTAACTTTGATCTCATGATCCTTTTGTTTTTGTCTCCAGGGCTCTGGGATTAAGGGTGTGTACCATCTTACCCAGTTGAAAAGTGACTATTCTGCTTAGTGGTATGTTCCTAGGCTACACTGATATTTCATGTTTATTTTCACTGTCTTACCTTAAGATCCAGATAATGCGTTGTGGTTGACCATACATAAGATGCATGATAAGAGCAGTTAAATGGATGGTTGCTGACAACTCTTGAATGACATAATTACATCTGCCCACATGTTAGGTCAGTGAGTCTAGACTAAAATAACAACTCATTTAACATTGCCTGGGTTCGGCTTTCTGCGGCTGAAGGAAATATAGGAAGTGTTCTGAATGCTGACAAGGACTTTAGAAATAGCAGCCAAAAGCTTTTGGGTGAGACCGTCCCACAATCAATGTACAGAGAATCATTTCTTCTTGGTTGTAGTACTTGAGCCTTGAACATACCTGGAATTTATACAGTTTCTTTGGATCTTTCCCCAACAACCAGGAGTCAGGATCAGAGAAACTTGGTGTGAATCAGCAGCATCCTGAGCCAGAGAAAAACCTTAGAGTTATTCCCAGGGTGGACAGGGATTGCCTTGCTGAAGCCTGGGTTCACAGAAAAGAAAAATGCTCAAAGACAATTTAATGTAGGTTGGAGAGGTGGCTAAGTGGTTACAAGCACTTGCTGATCTTCGAGAGGACCCGGGTTAGATTCCCAGCACTCACAGGATGGCTCACAATTCCAGAAAATCTGGTACCCTCTTCTGGCTTCCACAGGCACTGCATGCACATGGTATACAGACATCCATTCATGGCTCATCCATGCCAGCAAACACTCATACATATAAAAAATAAATAAATTTAAAAAGACTATTTTTATTTACTATTTATTGGGTTTATTTGTTTGTTTTGAGACAGGGTCTTACCCAGATCATGCTGGCCTTGAACTCCCTATTAGCTAAGGTTGGCCTTGAAGTCCTGTTCCTCCTGCCTCCATCTCCCAAGTGCTAAGACTATAGGCATGTACAAGCACACTCAACTCTCAGAAGTTTGGCTTATAATATCCATGGATTTACCCTCATGACCTCTTCTTAAATGGCTCTTTAATGATTTATGCCTAAGTAAAAGAAAAAAAATTAATCCAAGAGGCAATTTGAAACATTCAGACTGCTTCATCTGCATTTTAGCTCAATTTTCAAATGTAGGCTTTTATTTCAAATGCTATTTCTTTAAAGATGGGAGCAATTTCCTATCTAAATGAGGACTAAAGCTGTGGTGTCTTTATAGTTTAAAAAGATAAACTTTGCTTTGGACCTGAAGAGAAATATTTAAATGTCATAACCTGAAAATAACCCTGAAGTTTCCCACACTCCAACAAATCCTTCAGTTGCCAGATGGATGTGCACCAACTATCCCAGATTCTCTGGGGAACACAGTTGGGAATGCCTGATTCCAAAGAAAGAAAACACTGTGGAAATACACACACTTAGAACACGGGGCTTTATATCAAAGAGTGCTCCATGCCACAGAGAAGGCTCCTCCACCACAATGGTGTACACACACATCACAATACAGAGATCAGCTACCATCTAACTTTCTTTATACATGCTAATATTTCATTTTATGAAGATATTTATAATAACAAGACCAACAAAACATTAGCATATCTTGTTAAATCAAGGGTAAACAGTTATTTCTAACCTAAGTTTACTGAATAATGAAAGTATTTTTTTTTTGTCTCTTTCTCTACCCCATCCTTTGTTCTCACTTTGACAAACCCAGTTCCAGACTAATTTCAGCCAAATCATTCATTCTTCATGCTTGCTCCTGACAAGCCCATCTTGGATAAAGTTCACCAAGCATGAGATCAATGTTACCAATTCGTGGTCACATGATCTTGCTCTTTTCAAATGTCCATTCTTCTTCTCTATCATGTTGTAACCAGGTGATTTTGGATAATATTGTATGAAGGTGACAGAAGCAAATCATAATCAAAACGCCAATGAGATTTTACAGTGGAATACAAAGTGATAATGAATTGTCCAGAAAAATAAACACCTAAGAACAACCAAGAAAATGAGAGAAACAAAAAGAGTAATAACTCAACAGTTATCAAACTATAGAGCCACCATATTAAATAATGTGGAATATCAATGATATATAACAATGGCACAGACATGTAAACACATATAAGAAAAAATTAAGATAAAAGTATATTTCAAAGTAGTGGGAGAGTTATAACAAACAGGGTCAGAAAATTTGTCTGTCTAGGGAAAAAAAAGAAACGACATTTCAACTTCTTACAAATTAAAAAAAAATGGGAAAAGCTTCATGTAAAATATAAAATAAAATAGTGAAAGCCCTAAAGAGAAAGGGAGAGTCATAAATAGGAGAGTCATTATAATTTTCATAAGAGAGGCCTTCCAAAACAAGACAACTCAATAAATAAAGTGAGATTTCATTTTGGGCTAACTCATCTGGCAAAACAGGGATGCTCCCCCAGCTTCTCCCTGTAATAGTAGAAGTGACTAGTACTCGGGATCTAGCAGGATTCCAGGCATTATTTCTCTTTGTGTGTCTTTACATCCATCTGTACAGAGACTAGCAGACAATGCTCTGCTTTTTGTTTCTGTTTTTAATTTGAGCATCTAGAATTGTTTTGATTCTGGTAGAATCCTAAGAGGAGAACAGACATGAGCAATCAATCCTTAATACTCAAATGCCAATCCTCTTTTCTTGTAAAATGTTTTCATACAGGTTGCTTGATGAACCTCCTTCCATCTCCCCAAATCCCAACAGCACTAGGATGTAACTGGAGAGAATGGTAGCATTTGAAGTTCAGCAATAGAAACATTCGGGGTTTACATTCTGCTCTATCCCTTCTTCACCGTGGGAATTGAACAGTTTCCTCGGGAGAAAATCAAAATAGCTAACATTCAGGGACAGTCAATGCTTCAGATGGCTTGTTGATTTATCCTCTCTCCCTTGGGTAAGCAAAGTTAAAGAACAATGAGAGAATATTTGAGGAAGTCTGTCTGGGCTCTTTAGTCAGGCCGTGCTTTCTCTGTGATACAGAAAGCCAGGTGGACCATCTGGAGTTTATAATCCTTAATTCTACAGAAACAAATAGCATCTGACAAAACGGGGTTAAAAATCAATGTCTACAGGCTTCTCTCCCGTTTTACAAACAGATGGTACATAATACCTGCTGAAAATACCCAAGGCCATGTCATGTCAGCGTTTTTGTTGCAACTTTTCCTAGGTGGGGTTGTATCTTGTCCATCATTTCAAATCCTTCTGTTCTCATCTCTAAGCACAGCTACTGTTCCAGGAAGCCATTAGAGCCAGAACAGACGTGCTACCCACCATAGCCTGGCTGCATCACACACTTTGCCTTTTTCCTTCTCCCCGGGGGCTTCTGTGGCATTTACATGTATGCCATGATGAAGAGCGGGGCCATTAGTGCCTACAAGCCACCCTAACCTGGCTGTTGGGAAGGGCAGATTTAGATGAACTGTCCCCTGGGTGGACATTTCATGGAAGGTTCTTCAGAAGCTTGTGTGGGATCAGCGCCTACATCCCTAAGCAACTTCGTCAGCCATCCTTGCATTGTCCTTCCCACAGTTGTTTCTCTCATCCACATTGCCGGGAGCTCAGCCACAGGCTCAGTTAACCTCTTTAAAGAAATACTTGTGTGATCCTTCCTAACACTTGCTTCATATTTTAAGGTATCTTCATTTTGTTGTCACATTAAAATTCGAACAAGTGTTTTCACAATTTCTACCTGGTGAGGAAACAGGGCTCAAAGAAATAAATACCTCCACGAGGGTCACAAGATGTTGAGAAACAGTAGCGCCAGAGCCCAGCAAAGGTCCTGGGAGAGAAGGTCAGTACCCGCTCTGCTATAACACAGCTGCCGCCTATCAAAATATTTGTGGAGGGCTTTGATCTCAGTGCCCAGCACTCTGGAAAACGCTCTTCCTCGCTTATCAGCTTGCTACCATAACACTCACAGCTGTTCCAAACACATCCACGCTTTTTCCAGCCTCACACACGCCACATACAGATGATGATGATGATGATGATGATGATGATGATGTGTGTGTGTGTGTGTGTGTGTGTGTGTGTGTGTGTGTGCACGCGCGCGCGTGCACGCACGTGCCAATAAAAGGAATAGAACAGTAATCAGAGAAAAGAATTTTAGGGATATTTGAAATGATGCACAGATAAGTCACCTCTCCAACTCTTCCTAGTTAACATGAATAAATATACACATGAGATTTAAAAAATGGTTGATCTGCCAGGGACCACACCCTCTAAGAAACCGACTCTCTCTCCCCGAAAAGTCATCAGCTGTCAACATCTCCTGTGTTAGAGGGTGGCTCTCATGAGTCCCTTCCCTCCTCATGCCAGAACGTTGACTAATGATATTACGAAGGTCTAGGGTGGGCTACACAGCTGCGGTGAATTCGTGAGCTCAGTGATCCTCTCCAATCCAGAGGATGTTCTTTTGCTCCAGTCCTCCCAGGCTCGGTCTCTTACAGTCTTTCCCCAAGCTCTTCTGCAGTGGATCCTAAGCCTTGAAGGGAGGGGTGTGGCACAGACTCCTTGTTTGTGGCTGGGTAGCACACAGACATTTTCACACTTTGAACAGTTGTGAGTTTCCATGTTGCCCATCCTTCACTGCACAAAGAAACTTCTCTGACAAGGCCTGAGAGCTTTGCTGATCTACAGGTATAAAAATATGAATTCAGAGGACAGTTTGGTACCATGTCCATTTAGGAGGCTAGCAAGAGGTTTGCCCATGGGGCTGTGAGCTCCCCAACCATGGGTTCTTAGCCAGGTGTCCAGTTTCAGGAATGTGGCTTCTTCTAAGAAGTGGGCCTCAAATCAAATTAGAAGTCTTCTTTTAAAGACTTAAAAAAAATAACGGTTTTAAGTTTGAGAGAGAGAGAGCATAGAGATGTTCCACCACTCTTGAACACTTGCTTCATTAGCTTCTAAAACCTACTCTGTCCAGATGATTCAACCTCAGTAGTACTTCCCAGGTTCCCTCACTGGATGTCTTGTCTTTCAGTGTTGTTGGAGGAAGCAGCAGACTCCATCTGTGGAGTGTACTGGAGATACGGCTACACATTTGGATCCACTGAACCCCATAATTGTGGGATTATATTCCCAGAGCCCATCAGTGATTGCTTGAACACTAACCTGGGGGTTTTCTTAGTTGTACTTAAAGATGAACTCCCCCTCTCCAGCTACCTCCCTTAGCTAAGTATCCCCTCCCACTGGCCAACCCCCAACCCCCACCCTGAGACTCAGACCTCTTTGCTGGCTTCTCTTCCTCTTCTGGTTCTATTACCCAATATTGTTTTTTACTTTCTGCTCTTTTAATGCTCCCTCTAAAACTCCTGTTAATAATTATATTTAGATAATAGTGCTAGTATGAGAGAGATTAGCAAAAAGTTACTAGAAGGAATATTTTGCAAAGAGAGCACTTAATTTGCATGCTGATGAAGGGTCTTCATTAGACCTGGCTTGAGCCCAGCCCAGCATGGCTACTAAACAGTATACGTCTGTGGATCAGACTCATTTTCTCTGGAGTCTGTTTCTGCATTCTTATAATAGGGATGATAAGAACTTATGCTGCATATTTTACCTTAGGCTTGAGTTATATATGTATGGTAAGGTTCTGTAAAATACAATTTGAACGGTGGAGAGTGCATTACAAGAAAAGGGTCACCAGAATGTTGTCTAATGAGCATGATCAATATGAAGGGTTATCTTTTCATTTCTGTACTCATTTTTTTTTTGTCGTTTTCTCAAGACAGGGTTTCTCTGTGTAGCCCTGGCTGCCCTGGGTTTGGTTTATAGGCCAGGATGACCTCAAACTCACAGCGATCCACCTGCCTCAGCCTCCCGAGTGCTGGGATTAAAGGCGTGTGCCACCACACCCGGCTGAGCTCATATTCTTGATCTAACAATTAAGAACCAAGGGAACTGAGTTGCAATACTTCTGTCCACACCAATCATCAACAGGTACTCCATTCCTACTCCATTTCACTCCTTCAAAAACAAGGGCAGCCTTCAAATCCTCATCAACTCCATTCACATCAGCCTTCTCTGCTGATGGGAGCTGAAGTCCCATCAAGAGGGATTTCAGGGCATTCCTGGGCAAGAGAGGGAAAGTTGTGAAACACTCCAGGCTGGGGTTTTCTTATAGCTAAGATTCAGACAAGAAGCCACTTTAACTTAATTTATGGCACAGAAACACATACTTTGAGAGAATAAACAAATCAGTGATGAAACAAAAGAAAAGAAAACAAACAAACAAAAAACTCTCCTCTACCTGTTTGATAGTTTATGGTCCATGAGAAGCCAAGCTAGTCTTTAAAGGTAGGAAATATTTTAGGTTACTCAGCGGATGATTTAACAGTTCTTGTCTAATCGTTAACATACAAACCTCCCTAACCAGAACATTTGTGGGGGATGACTTCTTAACAGGATCTAAAACCAACTTTTTCTCCAAAAGCCTGTTAAAAATTACACATTTGGAATATTGTCCAAGGCTGATTCAGCTGCTGGATTGTCTTTTAATTTTTCCTGGGAGTGGGGTGGGGTAGGGAGGAAGAGGATAAATAGCCATATTACATTTAATTTGGCACATTTAATCTGGTGGCAGATTTGACTCTGTCTGAAGGTAGGGTGGCCATCCAGCCCAGTTTGCCTGAGTTACAGGTCTTTTTGTGACTTGGCATAATGAGCTGAGCTGACCACCACTGTAAAAAGAAAACCCTTGTCCAACTCTCACAGGTTGTGAAGAATCATAGGCCCACCAGCATGAAAGAATTTGCCCTAATAACACATAATAATGCTGATAATGACAGCAGGCCTCAGACCAGTACCCCAATGCCCTAAATCCTTAGTCTAGGGCTCCCCAGATTCACTGTCCTTCTCCGTGGTAGTGAAATGCAGGAAGAAGTTGAGTTCAGTTCTGGCTTGTGGGCATTTGACTTCTTTTTTTTTTTTTTTTTTTTTTTTTTTTTAGTTTTTCGAGACAGGGTTTCTCTGAATATCTCTGGCTGTTCTGGACTCGCTTTGTAGACCAGGCTGGCCTCGAACTCACAGAGATCCGCCTGCCTCTGCCTCCCAAGTGCTGGGATTAAAGGCGTGCGCCACCAACGCCTGGCTTTTGCATTTGACTTCTTGATTTAATTCACATATGAGCAAATGGAAATCAACAGCCCAGGTACATTCCTAACCTGTAACTGTAGAGGGGTATATGTTCTAAAGCGATGTACCAATGTTCATCCACTCTCATAGCAGCTCTATTCACAATAGTTAAAATATGAAGAAATCCTTAAGTGTCCTTTGAAAGCAGATGGACAATCAAATGTGGTACAGATATACAGAGTACTATTACTCAGTCATAGAAAGGAAGGAAATTCCGACATTCATTATCTCATTAGATGATGCCTGAGGACTGAGTAAAAGAAGCCTTGGGGCTGGGGAAAATGATTCAGTGAGGAAGGTGGTTGCTATCTTAGCATGAGGACCTGAGTTCAAACCCCCAGAATGCACATAAAAGCATGGTGCAACACTGTGTTTCTGTAACCCCAGCAAGATGGAGGCAGAGGCAGGAGGATTGCTGGAGCTGACTGGCAGGCCAGTGTAGCCAATTGATAAACTAGCTCCGGGTTCAGTGAGAGACCCTGTCTCAAAACACAAGTTATTGGGAAAGATCTCTGGCCTCCACACTTGTACATAGGATCACACACAAGTGTGCACACACATGCACACACAGTAAATGTAATAAAAAATCTTTTTGGATAAGATAGTAAATTTTAAGCTATGGGCATCCTTCACAATTTTTAAATGGAAAATAAAATAATAACTATCAATAGTTCATCTGTTCCCTGGGTCAGTGTTTCTGTTAAAGAGGTCTGCAAGTGCTTTGTGGACATTTATTAGCTTTGGGATGTTTTGTCAGATCAAACCACATTCATTAGATAAGGAATTTATTTCGCTTTGATATTTGGTGGGCACATTAACTGGGCACAGAGTTTCCAGATATGCAACACCCGAGTATCTGCCGAGAGCTCACTGCCTAGCACAGTGTTTGCTTTGCTCCATGCATGTACATTTTCCCCAATAAATAAGCGGCAAGGACTAACGAACGCTTTACTTTAAACATTTGCTGAGAACCAGGTTCTCTTTGAAGCTGATGGAGCTTAAGTTTCTGAATCCTTTGCTTTAACAAATTTTCAAGACCCTGCAAGGGGATTCTTTTTCTTTTTTTGACAAGGTCTTATTTAAAAAAATAATAATGTATTGCATTTATCTCTCTCTCTCTCTCTCTCTGTGTGTGTGTGTGTGTGTGTGTGTGTGTGTGTGTGTGTGTGTGTGTGTCTGAGTGTTCCCAAATGTCAGGACACAGCTATGGAAATCAGAGGATAACTTTTGAGAGTTACTGTTCTCCTACCCCCCGGGGAGCAGGCTCAGACTGTCAGTTTCATTAATCGAGTCTTTGTGTAGACATATATTCACATAAAATTCGCCAAAGTCGGATTTACCTTCTTTTTATTATAGAAGACTTCCAAAAGACTTATAATTCCCAGGCCTCACAAAACTTGGACCAGTGTCTGCCTTTCCACTGCTCTGCTCTCATGGGCACTACACAATCATTTATTTACTCTGTCTCTCAGGTGGAGATGGTGGCTGTATTAGCTGCTTAGGTGGGTCTTTCCAGCTCAATGATCAAATCTAGAGATTTGCTCGCAAGCATGCCCAGAGGTATCTCTGAGGTGATTCCGGATCTTGTCCAGTTGACAACCCATAGTAATCATCGCACTAGGTAACTGCTCTCTCTCTCTCTCTCTCTCTCTCTCTCTCTCTCTCTCTCTCTCTC
>CAJQZJ010004763.1:17047738-17067403 GCA_907164525.1 Lophiomys imhausi
CTCTCTCTCTCTCTCTCTCTCTCTCTCTCTCTCTCTCTCTCTCTCTCTCACACACACACACACACACACACACACACACACACACATACACACACCCCGCCTCAAGAGGGAGGGATAGGTAAAGATTTACCTAGCTGGGCCTTGGAGGCCAGCTCTATAATTCCAATGGACAGAAGGGCTGGCCAAACCTAACTCCACTACTGCATGCTTCAAATGATTGGGGGAAACATGTATTTTACAGGATTTTCCTGTCCCAGGTCCTACTTAGTATTTTTGTTAGTAGATGGAAGCCAATTTAGGAAAGAGGAGGGAATGAAAAAAGGTAGGGCTGAAGAGGGGAGAGAGGAATGAGAGCTGTCATTCCACACTAAGGGACAGTCTCCTCATTCTCTTCCAGGCTGAGAGCTTTGTCTCCTGGGAAGTTCCACTTTGCTTTTATCTTTTAGTTATATCTGAGCTGACCCCCTAGGACTTCTACCCTTCGGTCCCCATGTCTATTCTGAATGCTCTAGGTCAAAGGGCAGAAAAGGATCTTTCCTGTAAACATCCTCTGGACCCCTCCCGGAAAAGGTGAGCAGCAGCCACTGCATCCTCTCTTTATTCTGAATCTTGGAGCTCAGATTTTTTTCTCCTAGGCCAATAGGAAGAGGGAACTGGAAATGTCACAGGATTAAAAACATCCTCCCATGGAGCATCTACTCTTCAGACTCAGATACTCTGGCTTAGAAAACTCATCCATATACTTCAGAGCCATCAAGATGTTGTGTGTGTGTGTGTGTGTGGGGGGTAATTCTTGGGTCTACTCCTTCAAGAAATGTTGGTGGTGGATTCCCCACCTGCTCAATGCTGCAGCATCAACCCAAAGACACCCCTCCACCCTGCTCCAGTTTCTTGTCTCCTCCCCCAACGTTTTAGGTTTTGATTTTCCCTACCTCAGACTGCAAAACAATTGTCACCCAGCTGGCCAAACCTCAGGGTCACTTCTATGACCTGCTTCTCCCTCCCAGCCCATGAATCATCAAATACCACAGATTTTCCTTCCTGTTAGTGTCTAAAATCACTTGCTGGTTTCCATTTGCTTTGTTGACACTCTATTCTAGGCTCCTCTCATTTTAGGTCTGAGACATTGCCATTGCTTCCCAGCTGAGCTCCTGGTCTTAAGAAGTGTTTCCTTCTAAAGGTGGGGTTGCCATTTAATGGAACAATTAACTCCGGGTTACTTTGCTTGCACAGAGAGACCTGTTTTAGGTGATTGTACGTAATTTTGTATTTGCAACTTTACGTTCTCAGTCCGCTCTCAACCCTCTCCATTTTGCACTCAGTTGTCAGAGTAATCTGGGGGGGGGGGGGGGGAGACTTCTTCCTTCAGGGCAGTTCTGAGTTCACAACAAAACTGAACGGAAAATGCAGACTTGCTGTACACTTCCTGCCCCACCACCTCATAAAGCCTCCACGCTATTGACACCCCATCCTGGAGGAGTCCATTTGAAAAACCGATTAACGTACAATGAGCAGCAAGTCACTGTCAACCTAAATTCACCATTTATGTAAAGATGAATCTTTGGAGGGTAGACTGGAATACTCAAAGGGTGTTATTTATTTGCATGAGAATCACCTTATGTAATGTAATTTAAAATATATTTTTATTTATTTATTTTTTTTTGGTTTTTCGAGACAGAGTTTCTCTGTGTATCCTTGGCTGTCCTGGACTCACTTTGTAGACCAGGCTGGCCTCGAACTCACAAAGATCCGCCTGCCTCTGCCTCCCAAGTGCTGGGATTAAAGGCGTGCGCCATAAAATATATTTTTAAAAGACTAATCTTTGAAAAGTATTGCTCTGTTATATCACTTTCTGCTTTAAAATTTCCAGCTGGTGAGCGGGGGTGGGGGGTGGAGGCACACTCCTTTCTTTAATCCCAGCACTCAGGAGGCCAAGACAGGGTAATGTCTGTGAGTTCTAGGCCACTCTGGTCTACAGCGAGTTCCAGGACAGCCAGGGCTACACAAAGACATTCAACAACAACAAATCTCCCAGGTGCTCACTAAATTACTGTGGGTTTCCTCACAGTCAATGTCCGAATTTAGACCTCCAATGCCCTCCTTGATCTGCCCAAGGTATACTTACCAACGTTATTCCCTAATAACCATCTGTCTAGGAGCTGCACGGAAGGCGCTAGCTGCTTACTCACAGCAGGCTGTCCCAAATGCTGCATCTGTGTCTTCCCTCCACCGTCCCCATGTGGGCTGTGACTCTGTGCAACAAAATGAGTGAGACCTAACATGGACGTGCATCTGCTTCCCGTCTGACCCTGAGTAAAAAATCTTACTCAGTTTATGCCACCAGGTCAGCCTGGCCCTCCCGGCTATAATTCTGCTTGGCTCACAGCAGCAGTTTCTTGGAGGGAAGGGATATTAACTGAATCTGTACTATTTATAAAAGTAGTTATAAGATCTAATACAGGGTTGCCAATTTTGTACTTTGACAAATACGAACCTTTGAAAATGCCACTTTTGTGACTATGCTATTAAGAAAAAACAACTTTATCTATTAATGTGAAAAGCATCAACTCAGAATAAGAATGTGGCTGCTTCTTTAACCGTAGCGCAGTTAGCTTTGGAAAACTGACCATATTCCTGAGATTGCGTGGCTGTCTCAGGTAATGAAAACTGCTCAGGCGGAGAGGGTGTTTGGCTCTGCAGTACTTTCTGCTTTCCACCACCTGCTTAGTACTTAAGCACAGGAGCCCCGGGGCACATTTTGCACTGTCCGAGTCTTTACTTAGCTTCGTGTGCCCATATGTCACCTCCTCAACTACGAGGTAAGCTTTATAAGAAGGCATTAAAAGGACTGCGCCTTTAACTCTCCAGCGAGGCCAGGCTCATAGAAAATGTTCCAGAAATATTTGCTGAATGAATGAATCAGCCCAGAGTAGGCTTTCTAAGCCTGTGGTAACCCATATATATCTCATCTTAATGGGATATGAGCGCCCATCCTGGGGCGATTTCTTTCAACAGATTCCTTCAAAAGGAGTTAACTGGTACAAATTGCTTTGCTTTTGAGTGAAACCAGAAAAAAAAATAAAATAAAAGTTCCACATGAAAAGTAAGCAGTATCTTCCTCGAGGCAGTAGCAAGCCTTAGCAAAGAGACCGGAGAGACAAACACACCTTTTGTGGCTCGTCGGTTAGCTGATCCCAGGTATTTAGGGCTTTGTTGGTGGTCATGTGCACAGTATGTGGCTCTGGCCCAACTTGCTTGATGAAGTGCTTGGCCTTTGTCCCTGGCTCCCACCCATGGGCCTAAAGCTTCCATGGTATCCATTTTGTTTGCTTCCCTCCACCTGGGTGATTTAAAAGAAGAAGAAGGAGGAGGAGGAGGAGGAGGAGGAGGAGGAGGAGGAGGAGGAGGAGGAGGAGGAGGAGGAGGAGGAGGAGAAAGGAAGGGGCAGTGGGGGCAGGTACAACAACTTCTTGGCCAAATCTTGGTATTAGATCTAGAGTCATTACAGAGCTGTACTAAAAAGTGTCTTTTGGATTTAAAACATTGTTTTCACTCAGTGTGCAGAGTAAGCTCCCAAAAAATATAAATCAGGTGACATCTCACGACTGTGTAAAACACCTGTTAACTTTCAGCACAATCTCGTTTAACAACTATTGATTGAAAACCTACTGAATGCTGGACCCTTCTGTTGCTGTTGGGGGCATATCAGTAGACAGACAAAGAAACATTTCTTTCTTTCTGAAGCTAATGCATTAGAACGACTAAAAGAAATGTAACAAAGAGACACATTATTACTATAAAGCAAGGTGACGGAGATGATGGAAACTAATTGGACAAAGGGACTGTAACACTTCAGATGGAATGGGCAGCATAAGCCTCCCTAGAGCTAAGACTTGGAGGAGGTGGAGGATGTGCCCATGCGGCTTTGTGGGAGAAAAGGAAATGTCTTGCTGCAGTGTGAGCTCCCCCTTGTTCTTTGTCAGCTTTTACATGCATGCTTCCTGTCATGCTCCCGGGCTACCCCAGCCATCTCTTTCTCCCCTTGAAGCTTCACACACACCACCATCAACTCAGTAGCCTCTTTGCCTGGCTTTCACCAACAGCCTTCATCTATTTCTTGGGCGACCATATAAATGTCTCCTCTTTGAGTGGGCTCTCTTTGTCTCCTATTATAGCTTAGAAGCCTTCCCATATTTATTTTTATCACTCTCCCTTCAGACACTCAGTAAACATTGCTTGAATGAATGAATACACCTAAAGGCTCAAGTAGGATTATCTTTTTGAGGACAGGAATCCTGAGTCATTTATTTATGCCTAGAGCCAGGGACACTGTTGAATGTACCCATTAGACTGTATCTTCATGAAGAAGCTCCGAAATTGAGGGTAGTATTAAGGTATGAATGTGATAAGCCCTCCACAGACTCCTGTGTGTGAATACTTGGTCTTTAGCTGAGGGAAAGACTTGAAGTTTGGCTTAGTTGGAAGAAGTAGGTCACTGGAGCTGGCCTTGAGATTTCTTAGCCTGGTCCTGATTTTGTCCTTTCTCCTTCCCAACTGCAGATGCAGTGTGACTAGTTAGTTACCTCAGGCTCCTACCACCATCCCTTCCCTCAACTTCAAGCCCAAATATATTCCTCCTACCTTTAAGCTGCTCCTTGTCAGGCATTTAGTCAGGGCAGCAGGCAAAGTAACTAACAGGGGTGGATAGTGGGACCTAGTAATAGTTAGCCCAAGTTTAAGTGCAATAGTCCTTATAGGCAAGACCACGGGTAGGCTATAAAGCATTAAACTGTGCTGTGGAAAACAGATTTTCTCTCTGCTTCAGCTTTCCCCCAGAGTAAAGCCTTTCTTCTGGGTGAAGCAAGCTTTGGTTCAACCCTTAGCCCAGATGGGCCTTTTCCCAGGTAGGAAAGGATCAAATAGAACCATCCCAACTTCATGGGAACCCCGGTTTCCTCTGCAGGAAATTCCTATCCAACATAACGATACTGCACTTTTTTTTTTTTTTTTTGAGTCTGGGATCAGCATATCTTTCAACTTATTCTGTGCCTCAAATTAATTTAAAATAAATTTGTCCTAAAGCATTTTAAAAATTGAGGTATCACTCTGCAACAAATTCCCAATTATCTGGATAATTAAAACAGCCTTCAATATTCTCCCACAGCTATTCATACCTTTGGGCTTTTCTCTTGATAGGTTTCAAGATGCAGTACTTTACAATTGAGTACCCCAGCATTTGAGAAACCATGGTAATAAGAAGGCTAGCCTCCACTTCCCCTCACACCTCTCTCCTGAAGTAGATGATATAATCTTTCCTTTCATATATGTCCATTCTGCGTCCTCAGAAAAGGAGAACTCTTCCCCTGAAGACATGGGACATAGAGGAAAGGGAGCAGGTGAGCTTTGCTATATGTTTCCTAGCTCAGCACCATTAGATCATAACCCCATTACCCAGACAGAATCCAGCGAGACTGCCTACCCATTCTTCATTAGGCAGTATAGAAACACACAGGTTTCTCTATGATGTCTTCAATTTTTATTTCCAAATATTTTATGTACAGTAAAATTGTTTTTGTTCTTGCTTGGTTAAGTTTTCCTTCTTCTTTTAAGTCTCTCCCTCCTTCCCTCTCCTTCTTTCTCTTTGTCTCCCTCTCCTCCCGAGTATGTGTGTATATGTACATGTAGGCAGGTGTGCATGTGTGTACACACATGTAAAGCTATCGCTTCATGTCAGACCCCCCCCTTCTGCAAATGCTGTACACCTCATATATTCAGCCCCCCGCAAACCTGGAGCTTCCTGATTGGTTAGAGTACCTGATCCCAGGGCTCCTCCTGTCTTGACCTCTGCAGCACTGGGGTTACAGTCACAGGCTGCAGTGCCTGGCTTTTTATGTGGGTGCTGGAGTTGTGAAACCAGATCCAACTGAGTCATCTCCCCAGCCCCACTCCTCTTGTGTTTTTTGAGAGAGCATCTCACTGGATAGCCCTGGCTGGCTTAGAGCTTTCTATGTAAACCAGGCTGTCCTCACACTTGCAGGGATCGCCTTGCCTCTTGAGTGCCAAGATTATGCTATGCTTGGTTTATATAAATTTTACAATAAATAAATTTGTATAATTTCACTTACTAATCTCTTTTGTTAGAAGTGTCCAAGCCATCAATCTAATGATAGTTCCTATTCGACAGATGTATGGTATACCTTACTGCTGTTTGCTTAGAAAATCCCATGCAGATGATTTCATTAGTGTGAAGTTTTCCATTTAATTCCTGTCTGGTTTCAAAAAACACCTTAGGTGTCTGATTGAAAACAAATGACATAATTGAATAAAAAGAAATTAATTAGAGCAAACAAAAATAAGAGCATTTTAATTTTATGATTGGATAAGAAATTCCAATCATAAAAACACAGTGGTTACTGAAGAGACCACAGGCTTGGCTTGGCAAGAGGAAGGGAATGGACAAGTTATAGGTTCCACAGTCTTCTGTAAGATACATACCAGGGGCCAGGAACCTTGAGAGTCCAAAAGGAAAAAAAAAATCCTATGCAACCTCAAAAGGAATATTTGATATTACTGGAAATTTTTAGACATTCTTTTTTGACTATCAGATAATACAGTGAAATTGGGGTCCCCTCTTGGGGTTCTTAGTTCATTAATAAAATAATTTAAGATTGGACTCAGAGGTACAATTTCATTGGCATTTTAAAGAAAAAGCCCAGGCAAGCTGTAAATCTCAGCAGCTGCCTAGAGAAAGAAAGTGGAGAAAAAGAGAGAGAGAGAGAGAGAATAATTTTTAAAAAGCCATGTTGTTTGGGTTAAGCTGGCATGGAGGCTAGCCACATGGCAAGAGGGAGACTTTAGGGAAAGAGTGAAGGAAGCTCAAAGTACCAGGAAAAAAGCATACCTAGGTTCTGGACTGTATCCAAAAAGATTCAGAAAAGAGAAAATGAGAAAGTTGCACCTTTAGGTGGATAGACTCAGTGAGGCTCATGGCAGCTCATATGGACCGTACTCAGGGGTGGGGATTCTGGGAAGGAAAAGTCCAATTTCTCACTAAAGGGATAATTATTCCACCTATTTCCTTAGCATAGTTTACAGTGATCCTGCCTTCCTAGGGGTGGGCCTACCTTCCTGAGGAGTGGTCCTTTGGCATGCGACTGGTCTACCTGACTAAAACAGGCAAAGGGTTTCAACCTCTTGACCAGAAGGGACTAGTTTTCTCTTAGTGCGCATTTACTGTTGCTGTGTCGCTAGCATCAAGAATAGCATTTAAAGCCAACAAGCTCCCACTAGCTGTTTGCAGTGTGCAAATCAAGAAGCCTCAGGTTAGCCCTGATTGTCAAACTACGATCCTCTGCAACTAAGTTCTCCTAGGGGACAAAATGATGCACCTCAAATATGCTATTCTTTAACTGAGTTGACTCAGGACAAGGTTTAAAATAATTAAGAGAACTAAATGACTGGGGTCAGTGAGATGGCTCAGTGGGCAAAAGGGCTTGCTGCCAAGCCTGGTCACATGAGTTTGATCCCTGGGACTCACTCAGTGGAAGGAGAGAACCAATTCCCACAAGGTGTCCTCTGACTTCCAAAAGCATGCCACGGCATGCACACACACGAATAACAATAATTTTTAAAAAGCAAATAAATGTCTGGAAAAAAAACCATGGGACTACCTACATTCCTCTCTAAATGTCCCATCTCCCATCAAGCTCACATAAGAATGAGCATCGGCAATGTCAGGGATGAGTTTTTTTTGGCAGCAACATGTTGAAACTCTGTATTACTGATTAGACACAGGGGTGCACGTAAGAGTTTGGTATCCACTTGTGAAAACCAAGGTTCCTGATGAGTCAGACACCTGCCTGGGCCCATCCTTGGAAAGATACGGACTAAGGTGTACCCACGGGGAAAAACTAGATTTCTTCAGAAACCAGCCCTCCTTTGCCCTCACATGACAACAAATGGGCAGCCAGGCTCAGTAGAGCCATGGCCACAGTGTGCGACATCAGTAACAACCCTCCATCAAAGTATCATAAATCCCTCCCTGAATATACATTTAGTTTTTCTACTACTCTGTTTTGTTCTTTCCTTTGTATGCGTTCCCCTGCTGATCCTGTAAGGCTGAGAACTGACTTGTTGAAACCTTTTAGGAAGGGCTTAAGGATATAAGTAGCTGAGTGGTACCCATCTAGTGTGCCCAAGGCTCTGGTTTCTAGTCTCCACATGAATACCATGAAAGAGAACAACAACAAAACCTGAAATTAACCTTCGGAGAAGTCAGTTTGGATTTATGACTGGGGCAGTAGGCTATGGATCCCTCTCAGTCGGGGATGCCATCAACAGGATGATTTTATGTGTGTGCGCGCAGCCTTTAAAGTATAGTCGTGCATGTGGAGGGCCAAGGTGAACCTTGGGTGTCACTTTTCAGCCACCTTGTTCATTGAAAGAGGATCTCTCATTAGTCTAGCGCTTTCCCATCCGGCTAGGCTGCTTACTAGCAACTCCCAGGCCCTTAGCACGGGGATTGTGAGTGTGTCTCCACCACACTTCGCTATTTTCCATGGCTGGAGGTCCTCCAGGTGATTAGGGTCCTCAGCCCCACATAGCAAGCACTTTGCTGCAACTGAGCTAGCTACCTTCCCAGCTCCTGGCTTTGGTTTTTAGAAACTATGTGCACTTAGCTGGTGAGCAGTTAAAATGAGCTGTGCTTAAGGAATGCGTTATTCAGGGGGGGAGAAAATATTTTCAGCACTACTTGAAGTTTTTATAGATGACAGTGCATTACAATTTCCACCCAGCAATCTTCCTGTTTTAGGGGTCATGAGGCACCAGTGGTGGGGAGGCAGTGATGATTTTCTCCCCCTATCGTGTTTTGTGTGTGTGAATGTTTAAAACCTGTTTGGGATGAGTGGTCCAAATAATTCATCATGTGGTGTGTGTACGAATATTTTTGTAGACAAGAGTCCAAATACCACGAAATCACTGCCGCAGCCCAGGTTATGTGCAGCATTTTCTTAGGCAGATTTTTAATAAATGCGATTACTCTTGAACTATGAGACTCTTTCGGCAGGGACATTAAGATTAACCTCAAAAAGAAATCTTAGAGTGATGACCCCTATTTTTAAAAAAAATGGAAAGGGGAAAATAACTTTCTGGGTTTTGTTTTTTTTGTTTTTTGTTACCATGCTAAACAGTGTACAAAGGGAAATCTAAGTCAACACTGTCAGTGACATTCCTCCAGTGAGGGCTGGTGGGAGAAGATAAGGCTCTGCTAAGCCTCCGTGCCAGTTTCAGTTCTGTCAGGTGTAATCAAAGCCTTGGTCTTAAAACAAAAGCGGCCACTCCACTTTGGTCAGAAAACACTCCAGGCCAGGTCCCTCACACTAAACGGGAAAAGAAGCGTCAATGCCACGGGAAAAGAAAACCACGTATCAACAGTGGGCTTGTGGCACAACTTCTCCCCTCTTTATACTCTGGGTTCATTGTCTAATGCTCCGAGTTTAATATACAATCCTTTTCTCCGGTCTAATAAATGGAAGTAGTTTGTCTGAAAGGCTGCAGTTGCAGAAACTAAGCTTCTCTTTGTAATACATGGCAAAGGCAATTGGTTAGTCTGGGAATGGTCGCCTCCAGGCTTTAGTGACTGGGCTGGTGAGGGGGTGGGGAAGTGGAGAAGCGCAATTTATTTCATTTTATTTATTTATTTATTTATTTAAATTTTAAAGAGGGCATGTATTTACTCAAAAATGCCACTTGGAAAACTGCTCTTGTGGATGAAGGTGCTACGTAAAAGTAAATTAGAATTTTCATGTGGAAGAAACACATAAATAAAACGTAAACTGAACCAGAAGGCTGTTTGGAAGGATCTGGTGAGGCACGGTGTATCCTTGAAGCTTCTGACCTTACTGGTGGGTCTAATTGGATGCCCGTTAAAATAACCACAGAATCCAAGCTAGTCACAGTTCTTTGTTGCTAAGATTATCCCAGAATGACTGGGTTTGGGCGCAGCCGCCTTGGGAAGCTCAGGAGAAATAGAGTTCCCATTTTGACAATCGGCAAACCAAGGAAGAGTAGAAAAGAAGCCAATCGGCTGATAGCTCTAACGGGAGGAAATTAAAAGCCTGCGGTTGGGAGGGGGGGGAAGGACAATTAGCTGTGACAGAGGAGGAGGAGGAAGGAATACAGAATGAATGACAATCAGAGGAAACTAGCCCACAACAAAAGAGGCCTGGCTTGTCCCAAGGCCCAGAGGAGTCTAGAGAAATCTCCAAGAAATGCTGACTTTTCTTGGGTTCTGTCAGGGCCTAAGAATTGGGTTGCTAGAGCTCATAATTTAACCCTTTCGTATCGTATCTCAAAGTCTCATTCTGAAGCAGATATCTTTATTCAGGGCATTCTTTGAAATGATTTATGACTGTTATGGATAGCAGATACGAATGTCTGCATAGCTATTGTGAAAACAAAGCAATTGTCCCTCTCCCTGCTCAGCTTGGGAAAACAACATCTAAGGTGGGATGGGCTGGAAAAATATTTCTACCAACTTACGGAAGAAGTACAAGTTACACTAGCATTAGATGAAAGTGTTAGGAAAACAAGATAATAACTGGGGAGGCCTTTGACAATTATTTTGATGAGGAACAAGATATTTAAGATCATGGCATATTCTAAAACCAAAGATAATGATGGGGGTGGGAAGGAGGAGTGGGATTGTTTCATAAGAATAAGAATGTGAAATTTTTTTAAAGTCAATGTGTTTACAATACGTGATTTTTGGCATACAGAAAAGGATTGAATCCAAAACGAAATTTTAGGGGTTTGTTTTTTGTTTTTTTATTTTTATTTTTTAAATACAATTTGATACTTAATCAGAAAAAAACCTAGGAAGCTCCTGGGTTTACTCAGCCAACATGGTAAAGCATGGAGAAAAAGACAAGGTTAAGTCACTGGCAGCTCAGCCATTCAAAAGAAGCAGGGTGAGGAGATTATAAAGCACAATGAAGATGCTCAATAGGATTAGAAGACCAGATACCAGTACAAAGGGCCGATTTAGGGGACAAAGTGGATAATAAGGCAATTTCAGGATTCTTAAGACTCCTCTGTGTCCAGGAAACGAATTGGCTGCCCCAAACTAATAAACGAAAAAGCGTGGTTACACACGGAGAATGTGTTAAAGGTACTCTGGGAAAAACAGACGCCTCCGATGTTTAAAACTAGCACACTTAAAAAAGAAGAAAGGGGAGAGAGAGGCTCTGTGTTTGGAACAATATAGCAAGAGGGTGTAAAAGTGAGCCAGACAGTCTGAAGTGGACAGTGATGGAAGAAGGGCCTTCGAGACAGACAACCCAAAGAGATTCCTGGAATACCTTAAGGTGACAACAGTGTGAGGGGAGCACTGGGAACTTGACCAGTTAAATGGGGTTTTATTTTCATGTATTTTAGCCTCTTGTCTTTCTTGGGGTGCAGGCAAGCAACAGTGTCTAAAATGGTAGCAGTGTACTAACAGCAGTAAATTCAGGGCCATTAGGATTTCCTCTCAAATAGATTAAGGTGACATATGAAGAGCCAAGTCCTTAGTGTGTGTGGAGGGGGGGGGGAGCGGTAGAGTTAATAAAACTGCCATCATGCACGCCTGGAGGGCTCTTTGGAAAGACAGATACTCTGGGAAATCAGAACAAAGTAAATCTGGTCAGTTGCAAGGAACTCACCAAGAGAAAAACAGAAAATAGCTGGCCTTTCCCTTGTCACTCAGGAGCAATGGGGGGAAAGAAGTTAAACTTTCGATAGGTGACATTACAAAACACACAGAAGTACACTCCTTCACTGGCCAAAACAATCCAATTTTAGGAAAAGTGTCCTTTTGATTAAAATCTTCATCAAATATTTTAGACTTTGGCCAGTATAATAGAATTTCTACGTTGGGCATGTATTGATAATTATTTATTGGCATTATATTGCCACAATTATGGTATTTACAGGGGGTAGCTTGGTTCCTTAGATAAGGGAGAATTGGGAACAGATTGTATTGTCCACTCTCCTTGAGGCTCCAACATTCTTAAGAACATGTATCAGTGTAGACACAAAGGTTCCCATAAACTAACAATAAGAACGCTAACAATAGCAGGGTGTGGGTGGCACGTCCTTAGTCCCAGCACTCAGAAGGCAGAGGCATGCTGATCTCTGAATTGAAGGCCAGCCTGGTCTACAGAGCAAGTTCCAGGACAGCCAGGGCTACACAGAGAAATCCTTTTTTGAAAAAACAAAACAAAACAAAACAAAAAGAAAGAGAGAGAGAGAGATAGAAAGGAAAGAAGAAGGAAAGAAAGCTAACAGTAGCTCCATATATGCATATACTCCGCATGCACAAACAAGAGAATCTCCCTCTCTGAGAAGTCAACACAGAAAAGGTACACAAGAGAACATCCTAGAATAGAACATGTGCACAGTTCTCTGTGCAAATGGTATTTCATATGTGTGTGTGTGTACAAGGCAAGTGTGAATGTGGAGGCCAGTAGGCAACCTTGGGTGTCATTCCTTAAGTAGACTAAGGTTTCCCGCCCTTGAGTTCCAAGGATCTACCTACCTATGCTTCCTTCATGACATGATTACAAGCATGTGTCATTGAATTTGAGTTCTGGAGATCAAACTCAGATTTTTCCACTTGCTGGGCAAGTACTTAACTGACTGAACTTTCTCTCCAGCTCTATTTTACTGGCTGGGCTATCTCTTCAGCTTTGTCAAACAGTATTTTGGAATCAGGAAGACCCTCTGAGAAGGCCTGGAGCCAGACATAGAAACCAGGAGCAGAGAGAACACAAGTGTAATCAACAATGGGGATGGTAAAGAATTATAGAATGGGATACAGCTTTGAGAAGGGGGGGGGGGGGCAGAGGAAAACAGATAGTATTTCTAAAACTTGTGTGTGCTTTCATTTCCTCTTCTCCGAAGTAGTATTTTAATAACACTACTTAAGAATTGTTCTAAGAGTTAATGAGATAATGTGTGTATGTGTACTTTGTAGACAGTTTCAGGAGGAGGATACAGCCTTAGACTAGGGATGTAGTGCAGGGGCCGAGCACAGATCTTCTTCCCCAGTACAGAGGAAGGAGGGGGTGGGCAGAGAAGCAAATAAAGGAAGAAAAGAAGGGATGATTTGAGGATGTACACCCTCCTAATTTCCTGGGCATCATTGCTGGCTGACTTCTTGATGCCTTTTCAAATCCTTTGTGCTCTCCAAGGACCACAGCCCCACCCTGATTGATGGTAGGAAGGTCTTTTTTACTATCGGTTTCTCAACTTGAATGGATTTCCCACTCAAAACATTCCATTTCTGCTTAGCTGGCAATCCTCTCCAGCACCTGAGAACACAGAGCACCCCTCCTTTCCAGGGCTATCACCCTTCTTGTACTGCGATGTGGAGGCTTCTCAAGTGTCTGGCAGGAAGATCTTTCTCCACAAACCGGGTTGTGGTGGCGCACACCAGTAGGATTTGCTGAAGGAGGCAGAGGCAGGAGGATCATGAGTTTGAGGCCAGCCTGGGCTCCACAAACCCATTCACTTCTTGCTTCAGTGCCTCAGTCAACTGATACCTTTCAGGCATCAATTCCAATTCTAGAATTAAGACTCCAAAAATCCATACAAATGGCACAGAATATTTTGTGTAATGGGCCTAAAAATATTATCATTGAAGATGGAAGTTAAATTATACACAAATAGGACATTTCTTTGGAAAAGACCTTTGATATGAAAGAGAAAACTTCCAAAGCTGAATTATCTTGTGTGAGAAAAGCAGCAGGAACTGAAAGCTGGTAGCCAGAGGGGAAGGGAGGAAGCAAGAGAGAGGTGCCAGATGGTGAGGAAGTGAACTGGGATTGCTGTTGCAGACCTCCCACAAAGCTAGCTTGTAAGTAAAGAATGGCTGGATGAGCTTTGAAGAACGGGTATGTGGTTTTAAGTGATTGGCTAGGTTGTGGTGTAATTTGTTTTTACCCTCATCCTCTCCCAGAGTGTACTTCTGTAACTAAAAGGGGGTACTGCAGTTATTTTTCCTGACCAAAAGAAAATTGGATATGTATTTTCATTCACCTTTCAGATGTCCCATTACTTCAAACTGTCAAATGGAGTAGTAGTTATGTATTCTATTTCACTGTGTGTGGTGGTGGTATATTTGTGTGTGCACACTCAAGTGTGTTGTGTGCGTGGAGGTCGGAAGTACCTCCCTCAATCACTTTCCAACTTTTTTTTTTTTGAGGAAGGGTTTTTTTCCAGAACCTGGAGCTCACCGATGCAGCTGGCTGATGAGCTCCAGGGTCCTCCTTATTTCTGCCCCTTCAGCACTGGAATTGGAGGTGGGAACCCCCTCACTCAGCCTCTAACAGTAGTTTCTGGTAATCCAAGTCTAAGTCCTCTTGGTTGCATGGCAAGCACTTTACTGTCTGGCGATCTCCCTATGCCCTGGACCTACGACTTAATGAGATGTTTAAATGATTCTAGGATGGATTATGCAGGCAGCTGTGAAAGCTTGTCATATGATGAATAATTGAAGAGCTGTTAGGTACCTATTTAACTAAGGGTATCTGGCTCCACACAGATTTACTGTTCACGGTCTTCATTTTGATATGCCTTTCTGGAACCTTCCACCCCCCTGTATCTACTGATATCCTTCTTCATGTGCTCTGCGATTGGCCTGGGCTTCACTCCGTGTTCCTTCATGGCTGCCTCTAAGACTTCTGGCCCTCCCCTTTGCAGGGCAAGACTTGCCCATTTTAGATAAACATCCCAGAGAAACTTCAATGAGGGATGCGCTCCTATGGGTGGGACACCTAGTAGACTTGGAGGTGGACACTAGGCAGGCAAGAGCTAACATTATTCTGCCTCCAACACTTAGCAGAGGACAGATTCTCTGTAGCCCCCAGGCACAGAATTTAAAAATGGTGGGATATTAATGGACCCAGGTGAAACTCAAAAATGAAACAAAAAGATTCTAGACTACATACAGCCCAAGCAGTCACAGCCTTTATTTCCTCCAAAGCTGCTCAATCAAACAAGGACTGCTTCGGTACCAGTTAGAACCACGGTGAAACCTTTGCAAAGAGGCCATGCACCCTATACACCATTTCATTAGGTGGTCTACAGCTTCCTTTGGCACTGAGGCTCTCTCATTTTAAGTTGAAATTTTTAAGTGTTATTTTTATTTTTTAAAGTATATTTGTATTTTGCCTACCTGTAGGTCTGTGTACAATGTATGTGCTTGGTGCTTGCAATGGCCAGAAGAGGGTGTGGGGTGCCCTGGAGCTGGAGATACAGACATTTTGTGAGCCACCATGTGGGTGCTGGGAATCGAACCCAAGGTCCTCTGGAGGAGCAGCCTGTGCTCTTTAATCTCCTGAGCTATTCCTCCAGCCGCCCCTCCCATTCTAAACATACATAGTTCTCTGGGTTTAAAGAGAAAGACTGAGTGTCTGACTAGAAGGACCAATCTGCACTGAGAAGCACCAGAGGGTCACCACCTTAAGATTGTTGCCAAGAAGGAAATTAAAACTCAAGAGGAGAAAAAAGGTTAAATGGAGGTTGGGGAGGAGGGGAGCCGTAACCTCAGAAGAGCTTTGTTAAATCATCTATGCTTTCCCGAGCTGCTTCCACCTGAAGAACATCAGCAGTTCTCACCCTCCCACACAGCTACTCTATAATAATTAGTTTTACTGCTCCCCCCCCCCGCCATAAGCTATTACCTTAATTATTTTAATTAGATTGTTCATGCACTCAAGTTGTTTACAAGCACTTTTTCTTTTTATGGCAAATCAATAAACAGGAGAGGGAAACTGCCACCTTGGAAGAAGCCAGGCAGTTTTCACTCCACAGGCCATGGACCCAAGCCTGGAAGCGTATCTTCCACACTAGTCTGGAAACTGTCTAGAGTCCTAGGACCAGGTTCCCAAGGAGAGTGAGAAGCTCCTTCCCTGGAAAAACCCCAAATCCCACGTGAACCTCCTGTGGTCACTGCCAGTCAAAACCATGGGAGGACCTAACCTGTTTTTGATACAGTCCTCTGACCAACGCTCTGCAGTGTAAATATTCACAGTTATGGATGACTAGTTACCAGGTTTAAGATTCCTCATACTTGGCATTTCTTAGCTACCTAGTTTGAGTCTTTGTTCCTCCCTTTACTAGTTGGGTGACCGTGAAAATATTTTAACTTCTCCAATTCTTGATTACCTATCTGTCAAATAAAGGTAAAAGGTGCAAACCGGTGGAGTTATTTGAGAATTACTTGTGTCATGTAACCTCCTCTTCCCTTCTTTTTCTCTCCCCTTTCCCCTAGACTTCTTTTTTTTTTTTTTTTTTGGTTTTTCGAGACAGGGTTTCTCTGTGTAACAGCCCTGGCTGTCCTGGACTCACTTTGTAGACCAGGCTGGCCTCGAACTCACAAAGATTCGCCTGCCTCTGCCTCCCAAGTGCTGGGATTAAAGGCGTGCGCCACCACTGCCCGGCACCCCCTAGACTTCTTAGCAAATTTGGAAGATATGAACGGGGTGCTTTGGTTCTAGATTTCAGGGCTCTTTCTAACTCCAAATTCATCCTTAAACTTACTCTTTACATAAATCCAAATGTGAAGGCTTTGGGCATAGATCTGTTGGGAGAGTGCTTGCCTAGTGTACAGGAAGCTCTGGCACGTTTGATCTCCAGCTTAGCAGAAACCAGTCACTGTGGCTTAGACCTGTAATCGCCTCTCTCAAGAGGTGGAGGGAGGAGGATGAGAAGGTTAAGGTCATCCTCGGCTACACAGTGCGTTCCCGGCCACTCAGGCTATAGGCCCTGTTACAATGGAGAGATAGATGTTAATAGATGGATAGATGATTAACTGCATGCCAACAAATATGAGAGAGAGTGCAGGTAGAAAACAATTCTGAGAAATTCTATTTGAATGGACATAGTAGAACACTTGAACGACCATGAATTCCTTTCCCCTCTGTTCTCTCCCCTGCTTTGTGCACACACACACACACACACACACACACACACACACACACGTGTGTATGTGTGTGTGTGGTTGTGTGATGGGTTGTGTAGTATGTGTCTGAGATGAGGTCTCCCTATACTGCTCAAGATAGGCCTGAACTCTCAATTGTTTTTTCCAAATAACTGGATGAACTCATAAGCTACCATATCTAGTTTCACCATTGCAAAAGCTATGCACACTTGACGCTTGGATGACTCTCAGTCTGAGTGTTCTCTGAGGGAGGCTTGAGGCGTGTGCATTGCAGGCATGAGGCTCCTCCAGCTTCTACCTCTACCTCATGGCATTAGCTTCGGGTAGGAAACTATAAGACTGGTGAAAAGTTTGCTAGTCCAAGTCACTTATTTTTAATTTACTATGTAAAGATCCTGCTGTGAGCTTTCCTTTGAATACAGTCCAGGACTCGAAGGGAGCTTCATTGCTTCTCTTCTACTTGACCCCGCCATTGCTCAGGTGTAATGGTAAAGGAAATCATACCCAGTAAAGACACAGTTCTTCACGGCCCTCCCTCAAAACAAGGTCTCTTCAAAATAGATGCCAAGAACCCCATTTTTTTTCCTACAAGGTGGGGTTGCTACCTCTCCACCAGTGTAGTTTCTTTTTCATCATTTTTTGTTCAATCATTTAAAACATTTTTATTACACTTATTTATTGTGGGGGTGGGGGACATTCGTGCCACAGGGCGCTTGTGGACGTCAGAGGATAACTGGCGGGAGGCGGATCTCTCCTTCTGCCGTGTGGGTAGATCAAGTTTAGATTGTTAGGCTTGTAAGCCTACTACCTTTACCTGCTGAACCATCTCACCAGTCCTGTTGTTCAGTCTTTACTGAGTTAATAAAAGCAGAAAAAATGTTCTAGTACCTTTTAATGATTAGCTGTGGAACAGAGAAAATGATTTGTTCTGTTTCAACTGAAATGTTTACAGTTGATCTTATGATCTTATGAACCGTCCATGCTAAATGTAGTAACTGTAGTATTTTTAGTATCCTTAAAAACAAAAACAAAACCACACACACAAAACAAAAAAACCCTGAGATGGACTGACTTGCTTAAGTGTTCAAAGGGAATCCTTTAGTACCATCTTGTGGCTATTTTTGTGTAACACAAAAACAAACCTTCAGTGATTTTTTTTTTTAAGGCTTCAACGGAATCTTCTGGCGCCCTCTTCTGGCACATTGCAGAATGGGAAGCAAAAACAGCGCCCACAACAATCTTAAACTAGGCCTGCCAAACACCCACCTGTGTTGTTAATTTTGAATAAGCTTGGCAGGGTTTCTCAGCCCTGACACTGTCGACATGTGGGGCCTGATGGTTGTTTGTTTCTGGGGACTCTCGTGTGCCCGATAAGGTGCTAAGCAATAGTCCTATCCACTTGAAAACAGTATTTCTCTGTATTACTCAAACAATGCCCCGCACATTGCCAAATGGCCACAGGATAGAGGACAGCCCTCTGTGGGGTGGGGAGGTGGGGGACGGAGGACGTGGAGAGCCTGGAGTTCTCCTGGGTTGAGAAGCACTGAGAAAGCCCACCATGGGCAGTAGGATGAAGTCAAATTTAAATAACATTAGAGTTCATATAACTCTCATTTTCTTAACTGTTCTAAATCAGAGGGGAAAGAATTCAAAACACAAAAAGCTGTCATTTACGTAGTTACAAGATCAGTGCCTACAAAAATGCCACAAAGCCACCTGTTTACATACCTTGCCGGCTAGGAATGTGCCCTCAGCCTCACACTGATTCCTCTGGAAACATCTATCTTGAGCATCTCTGGTTCTCATTTACACCATTATTCAATTGCATCAGGAAATATATGTGTCTCCAGGAAATTAAAAGGTTTGTCCTGGCAGGGCATGGTGGTGCACAGCTTTAATTCCAGCACTCGGGAGGCAGAGGCAGGCAGACCTCTGTGAGTTCGGGGCCAGCCTGGTCTACAGAGTGAGTTTAGGACAGGTTTCAGCCCCATCTAAAATGTCTCCTACTTTTCTCTCAAATCTCTTCTCAGTTAACAATTGCAACCCCTCCCCATATTTTGTGTTAGCTCAATATTTCTACCTCTCTGTCCAGGTACAGAATCCTCAACAACACACTCATCACTGTCAATATGAGGGCAAACTCCAGTGATCCAACTTACATTATTTCAAATTTTATCTCCCTTGGCCATTCCTTTAACTCTTTCCCCATTCCTCATTACCAACAGTTCACTTACAGCTGGTGTCCTACCCATCCATCACGCTCCAGGCACAGTTTTAAATGCCAAGGATAGAAAGGTTTAAGTTGACCCCTAAGGACCTCCTCATGTAATTGGTAGGAAGAACAGAGAAATTATAATGCATTGTGCACACCAAAGGTGTTAGTGAAGAGCCAGGGGAGCTTCAGAGAAGGTTACAATTAATCTGAGTATCGAAAGATGAATAAGACTTTGTCAGGCAGCGGAAATGGCAATGTACACTCCACTCAGAATGAACACCCTCTGCAGGTGGGAGTCCTTATTCTCCTCACCATCACACACAGCCACCACCTCTCTCTCCTCCATCACACACACCCACCACCTCTCTCTCCCCCATCACACACAGCCACCACTTCCCCCCACATCACACACAACCACCACCTCCACCACCTCCCCCCACATCACACACAGCCACCACCTCCCCCC
>CAJQZJ010004763.1:17077403-17115663 GCA_907164525.1 Lophiomys imhausi
CCCCCCACATCACACACAACCACCACCTCCCCCTCACATCACACACAACCACCACCTCCCCCTCACATCACACACAGCCACCACCTCCCCCCACATCACACACAGCCACCACCTCAGAGGTCCCACCTCTCTGAACACACTCAGTGTGTTCATCCCTTCACCCAGTTATTCCTCCCTCTTCTGCTTCTGGCACACTCTCCCTTTCTGCTCACACTTGTTCTGTAGACTTTTATTTCAACTCTATCTCCATCTTCTCTGTACTACTTAACCCTTGTCTCTCATCCTATTCCCTTGACTGCCATTCAGTCAGTCTACCTTTCTGGGATCGGGAGAGAGCCTTTGCTGACTATTGTCCACACACCTCTTAGCCAACCTGTGTGCCCATAAGGCACTTCATACCTGAGGCAGGTTCCCATCTTTCATGTGAGACAAGCTCTGTGATAGGAAGAGGTGGGGTCAGAGACAACAGTAACATAGTGACAGTGTGGCTACAGCTTAGAGGTGAGGTCCATGGTGGAAGCTGGAGGAGATAACAAATTAGGTCTTCTCATGACCCATTAGGCTCCACAGGCTCACCTCTGTGAGTTCCTCTCCCACTCCCCCTGCTCTGTTCCATGTTCCTTGGGTCTTGTGCCTCCCTCTTCAGGCCTCAGGCCTTACTTAGTGGCCATCCTGCATTCTTCACTTTCTTGGTCTCATGATTTCTCCCCATTTCCTTCCCTGCTCTATTTATTTGTAACCTCTCTTTCTCTCTCTCTCTCTTCCTCGTTCTGTGTGTGTGTTCAGGGTGTGAGCTTGTGTGTGGTGTGGGGTGGTGGTGGTATGTGTGAGTGTGTATGGTGTGTGTAGTATGTTGGGTGTGAATGTATGTATGTGTATGTGTGAGTGTGCATGGTATGTGTGTGTGGTGTGTTAGTGTGCGTATGTATGTGTGTGAGTGTGTATGGTGTGTGGTGTGAGTGTGTGTGTATGTATGTGTGGTGTCAGTGTGTGTGTGTGTGTCTGTGTGCTCACATGCCTGTGCACCATGCCAGACATTGAACCATGGTTACTATTCATGAGAGGTCCCAAAACAACTCTTTATAGGCTAATAAGCTGTTATCATTCCCAGTAGCTGTTACCCTGGTTGGCATTTCTATGTTTCCTTATTTTGGGTGGCCCTCCACAAGAGCAAGGGCTTTGCTTCCTGCATTCTCTGCTATTTGTCCAGGGCCTGGAGGAATGCCTGGCACACAGTTAGTACCAACTAAACATGGCTTGAATGAGTGATGGAGGATACATCTTGTAGCTATTTCCTCCACATTGAAACATTGCCTGAGCATAGGAGGGAATGTCATAAGACTGGAACCTAATCAGACAAGCTCAGGACACTGAGAAAGCAGACCCTGGTTAAGGCTCATGACTGCAGGTGCCTTGTGAATAGAAAAACAACCAAACAAATCAGCCTGGGGACTAGGGTAAAGGTGAGCTAAGAGCTCATACTCAAATAAAGCCACAGAGCGGACATTCCGCCGATCCTCCAGCACCTTTACAACTTTGGACTCTGCTGAGCTTGTTTAGGGTTCCTTTGTTTAGGTAAGCTAAGGCAGGATTTTCTCTTGTGCAATCTAGAGCATTTCACTGACACTCTGTCCTTAGGGTGCTACTCCGTCCTGGTAATGTTTTAAGAAGGCCCTTCAGCGCTTATAATAAGTGTTCATTTTTGAAGGAGTAAATTCAGTCACCAAGTACTTATAGATGACCACCTGAGTACTTTACATAAAGGACTTGCTCAAATAAGAAAGACTTATTTGACAGAAAATGATGAAAAATGAGAGTGCTTATGCTCATGGAGGGGAAAAAAGATTAGGAGGGTCATGACAGTGTTCTCATGAAGCCCGAGGTTTTGCAGATTTGAAGGGGGACTGGCTGAGACTTGAATTTGGGTAAGAGTTGATACAATACAAAATTCTATTTTCTGGTTTAGATGCCAACTGTTTTACTTAAAATGCACTAGGGAAGCATATTCACAAAAAACAAAGCAGAAAAGGATAAAACTGCAGTCAGCTTGGGCTTCACCCCCAAATCAGCATGTTTCTTCTCAAGAGGAGGAGAGAACTTCCCAGAAGGAAGACCCAGAAGGGCTAGGATCAAGGTGGGGCAATAGCCTTATGGGTTTTTTATGGTTTTTATTTTTATTGATTCAAAGTCTAAACTCTTGATGAGGTTCTTACTATTCTAACAGGAAGGGAGGATGCCCCCACCAGCTCTTCACATGAGATTACAGCCCTAGTCAGCAATAGATCTACAACTCTGTAAAAGTCTATGTTAATCACTTTTCATCACTCTGACAAAATGCCTGAGAAAACAAGGGAGACCTATGTGAATCACAGCTTCAGAGATTTCAGTCCATTTCTTCTGGCTCATGTGTGAAAACCCAGAATATCATGGTGAGCAGGTTGTGGTGGAGCGGAGTAAGTAACTCACCTCTGGATACAGAGGCACAGTGTGACAGAAAGGCACATGTCCTTCAAGGGCGTGTCCCCGGTGATCCATGTCCTCTATCTAGGCCATTACTTCACATTAGCATATTCAGCTTATCAATGGATTAACTAATTTTGATGTAGTTAGAGTCTTCATGATCTCATCACTTCTTAATAATGCCATCAGTTACGGACCACGCCTTCAACACATGAACCTATGGGAACAGTTATGACAGAACCACAATAGAGCCAAAGGTAAGTACCCAAGTAAGCCAAGAGGGGAGTTCTGATCCACACAGACTGTGAGGTAATACATTTCTTTTACTTTTAAGCTATCAAGTTATGTAATTTGTTACCCAACATAGAAAACCAACATACATGGGTATCAGAATCCATAATGTAAATCTAGGTTATTTTCAACTTTTATCAATTTTTTCCAAGTATTAAATACACACACACACATTATTCCCCCAAAAGATCATATACCGATTATATTCTCACTAAAATGTACTTTGAGGCAGAGAAATATCACCGGAGGAGCACATATTGAGCATTTGGGAGGCCACAGGTTCGATTCCCAGCAAAAAGAAAAGTAAAAATTAAAAGAAAAAAAACTCCCAAAACTTTGTATATTTTGTTCCATAATCTTACCAGTACTAAGTATTATAGGTCTTTAAAAATAATTTATTTATTTTTATTTTATGTGTAGTGGTGTTTTGCCTGCATATATGTCCATGTGAAGGTGTTGGATCCTCTGGAACTGGAATTGCAGACAATGTGAGTTGCACCTGGGTGCTGGGAACTGAGCCCAGGGCCTCTGGAAGAGCAGCCAGTTCTCTTAACCCTTGAGCCATTTCTACAGTCCAGCATTATAGATCGTTACTGTTTACCAGTTTGAAAAAGAAAAAGGTAGATACCATATCTTACTTACTCTATGCTGACCAATGGCTCCAGGGATTCCTGTATCTTTTTCCATTTGATTCTTGCAAAACAACCATATGATGCAGAATCAGAACAAGTTCCAAGAATGGAATCATGTGAGGAGAATTCTGAATGCTTGTGAGAAAACTCCAAGAAAACAAGAATCTTGTGACCTTAGTTCTTCAAAAACAGGGAATTGTTCTTGAGATCTGCTTTCATGCCCCTCCAGGTGTAGCAGACAAGAATGATCTTATTTCAGATTATTCATTACAGCTGGCTATTGTTATTTGTTTATATGCCTCTATGGAAAAACATGTTTTTACCATGTGTGGCTTGTCCTTGTGATTATACATTTTACACATGTGAAAATGTATACTCTTCTTAACCCTCAGAGTATAAAGTGTCTGATGCTCTGAATAAAGTAGGCTATTCCAGGAGACTTTAGTCCTCCTCGTTTTTTAGACTCCACTGTCCCAGGTCCAACCACCAAACTACAGCAGTAAACAGTGTAGCACCATTATTATCCTATTTTACAGATGATGATGTGACTAGCTTGGTCCAAAATGAAGATATTCAGAGACTTGACTCTCTCTATCTGATTGTCAGACTACTTAAACATTGGATCCCTAGAAATGGAAATTTCCCAAGACCCTCATGCTGAGAGAAGGAACAGACACCAGCCAACAAGAATGGGGCAACTTGTTTCCAGGAAAGAGATTTACAACTTGTTACACTACCTTATGGGATGAGACTGAACTCTAGACAATGATGGGTCAATGGCAGGGGGCACTGTGGAAGCTGGAGTGCACCACAGTGTGTCCCACAATGCCCCCCCCCACACCATGTTCTGCCTGTATATGTTCACTACAATGACTCCCTGATCTGGTTCAAGGCCCCTGGTTTCTGCTACTCTGTCAATGCAGGAATCTCACCAGGACTCCCCTCAGTCATGCCATTGTCTCGTGTCATGGAGATCCTGTAGTCCTGGGTCTGTGGAACTGACTCCATCCACTCCAGAAGTTCATCCATGGGGCATATGTTGGGGTGAGCCAACTCAAAGCCCTGGTTCTGGACCTGCAACCCCCCACATAGAGGGTTAGCTCTACTGTGCTACCCAGATGAGGTACAAGGCCTGATCTTCTGAATGCTGCAGTGTATGAGGGGCAGGAACAGCTCTCCTGCTCTTGTGACCCCATCGGGGCCAGCTTTCATGTGGGCCAATGGTGGTAAGGGCAAAGAAGAGGGGAGGGGAGTGCCAACACCACAGCAAAGCAGACAAAAGACAGGGCTGGCTCTCCCACACTCACACCCTGGGGCAGGCTCACACACAACCCCCACATCGAGGGCCAGCTGTACTGTGCTGGCCAGGTGTAACTTGGCTGTTTTAATGGGCTGTTTGAGGACAGGTGGTCAAACAACATTTTGGGGCTCAGATTGTGACCCAAAGTTTGGTAACACTGGAAGCAAGACTTGGTCAAGATCTCCAGATAGCCATGTAGTAGAACAAGTAGATTCAAGCAGAGCTTACCCAGGCAGATTCTTAGGTCCCGTACTCACTTTAGAATCTCAGCTTTGATGAACTGAAGAGATGAAGCCAGTCCTGGTGGCCATTAGGCCTATTGAAACCCACTGCACTGTGATTCACACATCCACATTACGTCCCCCTATACATTCTGCTTCACTTCATAGTCACTCCTTCCTTCTCCACATAACTCTTGCCCTGCCAATGTGACCTCTGTGAGCTTCATCACCCTGGCGTACATGTCCTTTGGCTTCAATTAGGGTTCAATCAGAGGAAAGCTTGGCAGAGATTAGAGAGGGAAGGGAAGTTCAAAGTATTTGTTGCTGAGTTACTCCCTGTGAGAATTCCTCTGAGGGTTCTCTTTTGAACAAAGTGCATTACTCTCCTGACCTGATACTTTGCTCAGGGCTCCTGAAACCTTCTCTCCAACTTTTGTTTTAGCACTAGAAGTAGTAATTTGAGGTACAAACAACCCCAGATAACTGAATCATACCTTTTTCTCCTTAAATCACATATGTACAACCAGCTGCTTTATAAATAAACCCTCTTTGGTATATTCTACTTGGAGGTAAACATTATATCATTATTATTATTAACTGGCTTGCAGGTATTGTTTCTCTATTGGAGTTGGAGTTATAATGTTTTGTTAATCATGTATGGGACATTTCCCCACCTTGTTGAGCTTTGTTTAATATACATGTTGTAGTACTCTCTGTATGTGTTCACTCAAGACCACACTCTGGAAAATGTGACCTTGATCTTTGACACACATGTGGCAATAGCATCTTTCTTCCTGTTTGGGGTAGAGTAAGATGTCTTGTTGCAATCTATTTGTGGTTTTAATACTAGCTTCTCCTGAGAGGTCACAGTTCTTTTTAAGGATTTGGAAAGACATTGTCCTGTGTTCTTGAGTGGTCTGTCAGGAACTGTTTTTCAATATTAAGCACTTCTTCCCTGGGCTCCCATTCTACTGTGGAACTCAGATGGTCTCACTGCTACATGCTATAATTCTAGACATTGTCCCTTCCTCTCAAAGGGCCCCTCTGCATGGAGGCAGTTGAGATGACAATGTGGTGAAAACCACACTTCATTACATGTGATAGCTATGTTTCAAAATACTGTGACTTTTCTGGAAATGCACTAAGGACTTTATTTCATAATAGGGCCTCACTGGGATACCCTGATTTTTTAAAATCTCTTTTTAGTTTAAAAATATTTTTATTTCACATATATGCACATTTTGCCTGCATATATGTCTATATATCAGGCGTGTGCCTGATGACCACAGAAGGCAGATGAGGGCATCAGTTTTCCTGAGCTGGAGTTAGAGATGGGTGTTGGCTTCCATATGAGTTCTGGGAATTGAACTCTGGTCCTCTGGAAGAGTAGCTGGTGCATTTAACCACTGAGCCGTATCTCCAGGCCTTTCCCTGATTAGTAACATTCCTCCCATCCTTAGATCTTAGAAGAAGGTTAGAAGAACCTTCTTTTGATTTCCATACTATGGATTAATCTCCCTATTTTACAAAGAAACTCTGATGCCTGTCCACAAGGGTTAGTTCTGTCCCTAAATTATTTCTTGACCTTAAATAGTAGAACACTGAACATTGGAGAGGAAGACCCAAGTACTTACAGGGATAGTGTTCCTATTGCCTTTACACGTTCCTAAACTGCTCTAGGTAGGATTCAGCTCTTCAGGTTCGATAGAGGTGTTCGGAGTGGGCAGACTGTTCAGCTTCCTTGGAGCTATCTGACCTGCTTCAGGTCCAGACTTCAAACTCCTTAGATTGAGTGTATTCATTTCTTTCCTTAACCTCTTGCTTTCAAACCTGGTCACCTCAGAACGAGAAATGAGTTCTAAATAGCTACTCCTTTAACCATACCCCACACAGTGGGTTTTACAGAATCTCTGGAAAAGGAAGGATTTTGCTCTGAACCACAATATCTCCTTAGTCTAGTGGGGAATCGGGGAGGGAACATTGGTTGCATGTCTTTGGGAAAGGAAGAACAAGGGGGAACAGAAAGGACAGATGCATGTTTACTTCCTACCATGATTGGCAACAGGAACAAGTAAGGTTCTGAGCTTCAGATATGCAGCAGTAGAAGAAGATGGAAGATGTTTACTCCTTGTATGTGCACCAGCAAAGGAACATCACAGAAAGGATGGCATACAAATGGATTCCAACTTCTCCCTCTCCTCCTCCTTCCTCCTCCCTTCTCTCCCCTCTTCCCTGTCTCCTCCCTCCTTTTCTCCCCTTCCCTCCTTCTTTCCTGCCTCCTCTCCTCCCATTTTCAGTGGAATCTTGGAATACAGTCCAACCTAGCCTTACACTTATGATGCCTTGCCTCAGTCTCCCAAGTGAAAAGTTATTGATTGGTCTTCACCACTGTGCCAGCAAGACCCCTCTTTTGAAACAAAGACATGTTTTTCTTTTTCTCTAGAAATTTATGTCATTTACAAACATAAGCATGAAATCTGGCTATCAAGGAGGGGGAAATGTTAAGGGGGAAGGGGTAAAAAAAATATGAGAATAAAACACAACATAGACTGTGTAACATTGTTGAATATGGACTGTGTTACATTGTTGAAGGGAGAATCTGTGGTTATGGTGTGTATGGGTGTGTGTGTGTGTGTGCTTGTCTGTCTGCCAATCTGTATGTGTTCTGTACATATTCAAAGATAGATACTGGTACATTGGCTGGATTAAAAGTCTTACTGAGATATGACTAGCTGGAGAGAGGAAAGGAATGTGTGCTGTAAGGATGTGTATCATGGGATAAAATTTCAAACAACCCAGGGAAACATTTGTGGGTAGTCTATGGATGTTCTGGAAAAGGAAAGTGACTGTGAATGGCCCAGAGAAGCTGATAAAGAAACACAGGGGAAACATCCAAGAGGTATGGAAAGGTATAAAAACACCTTATCCAGAGGAAGGCCCTTTATCACCGGGACTGCATCGAAGAAGTACATTGTAAAAATCATCTGCATTTGGCTATGATTTATAAGCAATAGAAGTCACCTATGAGAATGAGGAGTTATTGCTTAATGGGCACATGATTTCTGTTTGAGATGATGAAAGAGTTTTAGAAATAGGGTGATGGTTGTACAACATTGGTAGTATAATTAATACCACTTACACATATACTTAAGTTAAAATGGCATCGTATGCCCTCTCTGTATGAATTTACCCCAATAAACTCCACCAATTAATTAAAACATGAAAAATGATCACCATTCCCCAAAGTTTCCTTGCAGCCATGAGAAGTCAATCCTATTCTCTCAGACCTAGAAAACATCTATATATTTTTGTTACTATCATTTCTCATTTTCTAGAATTTCATATAAATATAATCATAAATCATAGGTCTTTCCTGACCCTAGAGGCATGGCAGATGTGACTGCTATGTCACATGTGCATCAGTAGGTGGCAGAGAGGAGAGAGGCTATATCTACATTCAGTGTTCTGACCTATGAACATCTGAATGAATAGTAGCCTAACATTCCCGGGGGGGAGGGGAAACGAGTTGGATACCAATACCACTTTAGTGCCATGGGGTAGACTGTGATGACTACCAGGCCAGTACCAGGCAAGCACCAGATGGGCTCCCAGGACAGGAAACAAACCAGAAACTGGAAGAACGCTGCCTGGCCCTGGATGTGGGAGTTGTGGGTGAGCCAGCCTGAGGGAGTGAGTGTGGGAGAGTCAGCCCTGCCTTCTCTCTGCTATGTGGTGGTGTTGCTAGGGAGAGATGCCTTCCCCTCCCTTTTGCCCTCACCACCATTGGCCAATAGGAGATCTGGCCCAGATGGGGTCACAAGAGCAGGACAGCTGTCCCTGCCCCTCACATGCTGTGGCACTTGGGAGAGCAGGCCCTGCACCTTTCCATAGTAGAACTGGCCATGCAAGTGGGGGCTGCAGGTCCAGAACCAGAGCTTTGAGTTGGCCCACCCCAATATCTACCCCATGGATGAACTGCTGGAGTGCAAGAAGAGGTCAGTTCCACAACCCAGGACTGCAGGATCTCCATGACACAGAACATTTATGGCATATCTGAGAGGAGTTCCAGTGAGGTTCCAGTACTGACGGAGTAGTGGAAACCAGGGGCCTTTGTACCAGACCGAGGAGTCATTATAATGAACATTTGCAAGCAGAATGTGTGGACAAAGGGGAATATTCTGGGACATACTGAGATACACTGCAGTTTCCACAATGAGCTGTTATTTTTTATGCTGGGACAGATTGTAAGGGTGGAGGGTAGGTCTAGGGGGACATGGAAGATGGGAGGGAACAGGGTGCGTGGTGTGAAATTCACAAAATAAATTTTTTTCAATAAATTAAAAAAAATACAGGTCTTTTATGTCTAGCCTTTTAAACTTAAAATGTCTTTTAAATTAATCCATATTATTGTGTGAACCAGTCTTTTATAACTACTTTTGCTACTATGAACTGTTGCTTTAAGGATATTGTATGACAAAGAACTCCAAAGGACAGAAGTGGCACCTCTCTCTGGAGTAAAGGGACATGCTTGCTTGTTGTCTATGATGGAAGGTTTGAGTACCCTAAGTTCAGGCTTTCTCTCTTGTAACACTGTCCATGGTGTGTGTATCTGATGATATCTGGTCTTCCTGTTGATGCACTGTGGGAGTTGAGGCTTAGAAAAATAAACACAAATGCAAATATATGTAAGGCAAAGTCTCCAGGCTTTTCATCATTCTTGGCAATGAACTCTAACCAAGAGGGGTGTAGACAGGTGATACACAGGAAAGGGAAAATGAAGACTCTGCAGTTATTTTTCAGGTTTAGCCAGGAGCCCCTGGAATTAAGAAATGAACACATTAACTAAATTTTATGAGCAAGAGGATGTTGATTCTTTTTTCTTTCGTGTTTTTTTAAGTTTCCTTTTGAGATAAGGCCCCATGTGCCCAAACTAACCTTGAACTTACTACACAGCTGACAATGACCTTGGGCTTTGGATCTTCTTACCTGCTTCTGTCTTCTGATTGCTGGGATTACAGGATGGCTCCATCAGAAGATCCAAACAGGGCTTCATGGGTGCCAAGCAAGAAAGAGTCTTCCAGCTGAATACACCCAGCTCCTGGTTGTCTTCTCCCTCTGCCTCCTCCTCATCTTAAGAGCCAATTAAAGAATTACAAGTTTACTATTGAAGTGTCGCGTTCCCCTCGACCAGCAAGGATGACGCAACTCACAAAACTCTTCTCCAGCAGTTTATTCAGGTCCCTTGAAAACAGTCTTCCGAATTCCGAATGCCTGGGCAGACCCAACCCACAGGCTAAATACTAAAATGAACAGCCAGTCAAGTAAAGCCAAGTGGTGCTATCTTAGAGGCCCACGTAAGCAGAAGCAAGCCAGATCAGCGGTCTTTGCCAAATATGAACTTATTATCATCGAGAGCGCTCACCGTCGGGCTGGTGGAAGGCGGAGACCAGCGCCATCTTTAGGGCGCGGCACATCGCAGCTCTCTACATTGAAGTCCATTCACAGCCAGCTGCCTGGATAGTACCCTTGGTGTGGGGCTGACTGTTGTCTGAGCTGTGGACCCTCCTCACCAATCTAGAGGTGGAGTTTGGGTCTGTTCCATTATAGCAAATGGACTAATACTCATCCAGGTGGGAAGGAGATTTGTCACTTTTTGGAAGCTAGGGCATTATGTGGCTCAATCACACCTACAGTCTGGCATAACCAACCTTACACTGAGACAAAAGTAAAATGCCTCAGTTTTCTAGCAGGTTTCTGTGGCTATAATGGGGCTTTGACTTTTAGGAGACAATCTGTGACACAGACACTTGTCAAAAGCCACACAAGAATAACATTTGAGCTCCTCCTTCCCAGGATTAGGTTCACAGAACCAGAGCAAGAGAACCACAGGAGAATGAGAAATAGACTCAAAGAATTCTAGCAAATTCTTGTGGCCAGTCCTGGAGCCTTGGAAAGCTTATGGTGAAACTTTATGTATGGTATTTTGATACCAGTCCAGATTAAGGTAGTTAAGTATGTTGGTCATGGTATGATCCCAGCCTAAGTAAGAAAAAGGGCACACACACAACAATAATGTAAAACTGTGGCTAGGGCTTTGAGCCCAAAGGGTTCCCAAGGCCGAAGAAAAAGAACCTTGGCATTGAGAATACAGTGTTTGGCTTGTCTAAAGGATTTGAACTTCACTTGGTTGACCCATGATCAGCTGCCCCACAGTGTGAAATGAAAAGTAGGTGTGAAGCCCCGCTGGCTAGCTCTTTCCTCATTTGTTGACTCCATGCCCTTTCTCCTCTCCTCCATGCTCCTTTCTACTCTCACCTCAGGTATGGATAGCACAGGTATTCAATGTCCCTTCCTATCTTAGAGTTTCCATTGCTGTGAAGAGACACCATGACCAAGGCAATTCTTATAAAGGCAAACATTTAATTGAGGCTGGCTTATAGTCTCAGAGGTTTAGTCCATTTTCATCTTGGTGGGAAGCAAGGCAGCATCTAGGCAGACATGGTGCTGGAGGAGCTGAGAGTTCTACATGTTGATCCAAAGGCAGCCAGGAGGAGACTCTCTTCTGCACTGGGCAGAGCCTAAGTACAAGAGACCTCAAAGCTCATCTGCACAGTGACATACTTCCTCCAACAAGGCCACACCTCTCCCAGTAATAACACCTCCTAAAAGTACCCTATGACCAAGCATTCGAACTCATGAGTCTATGAGTCCAAACCTATTCAAACTGCCACACTTCCAATTCATTCATCAAATACTTCCTCCGAGGCTCAAGATGTAGCTCAGTTGGTAGAGCACTTTCTCAACACCCTGGGTTCAATCCTTAATACTATGTAGAATTGAGTGTGGTGGCATGTGCCTATAATCACAGCACTTGGGAAATGAAATGAGAAGGATCAGAAGTTTAAGGTCATCCTTTGCAGCTTAGAGAGTTTGAGGCTGTCCTGGGCTCCATGACTCCCTGTCTCAAAACAAGGTCATCCTTTGCAGCTTAGAGAGTTTGAGGCTGTCCTGGGCTCCATGACTCCCTGTCTCAAAACAAGCAAGCAAGCAAGCAAGCAAACAAACAAACAGAAATACTTCTATCCACAGGCTTCTGAAATGTTGAGCAATGGAATGCCCTCAAAACTTGTTTCAAGAAGTTTTATCACTGATTTTCTGCACAATAATCCTTAAAGATCATCTCTTGACCAGTGTTTGGATAATAATCAGGACAAAAGGAGTGGGAGGTTGTACGGACTTGAAACTTCAGGTTTCTCCCTGACCATTCCTAGGCACAAGAACTCCTCCACCCCTTGGCCATAGAGTGATTTTATGCCAGCCTGTTGATACTCCAGATGGTGGTAGCCAAGACAGGCAGCCTGGGAAGTTAAAGCTGAATCTAGTTCAGCCTTCTGAGTCCTCTAGTTAGGTTCCCATTGTTCTGGATGATAAGGATAAATGTCACTTGGCTGAGCACACACTCACCAAAGCCTACACAGCAAATATGGAGACCTTCACAGACATTTAATACTTTTTATGAAAACATGTGAAAGTCTTGATGTGACTAGAGGGTGATAGCAAAAAGAATAAATGACAGTCAAGGAACTAGACATAAGAATTTTGAGCTGTAGAGGGCAAGTACAAACAATATCAGCCAGAGAGTAACCCCTGTGGTGCTCATGTTTCTGGCTTTTGTCCATGTTTCCTGGTTTAGAACTTTCTATCCAAAGCAGACCATACAGACTAGAATTTCGCTTCCTCCAGGTGACTCACAAAAAGTAAAAATATATTGCAATCTTTCCCTGCCTCTCTGCCTTGGCCCTGCCTGTAATGACACTCTCATTCTCCAATTTCCCTTTGCTAGGAAGTAGGTGATAAAAATGGAGGGATCTTACCCGTATCCTGGAGAGAAGAATGCTATCTATACACATACATACAATCAGGAAGAATGCCCAAGCAGATGAGTCCTGCTGGCTGGGAAGATGCTAGTGAGGAATTGAAACCCAATCATGGGTATAGCTGATTGGGTGAGCAAGACTTCCATACTCATGACCAATGCATGATCACCATGTTACCAGGCTTGTGCTATGTGATGTGATAGGATGACCTTTAATGTGATTGGCCCACGTAGCCTCATGTGGAAACACCCATTTGGTTCTGTATATAAGCTAGGGGGCAAAACATTAACAATGGGAAATGCTTAGGCATCACCCTTGTCATGTCTGTTTGTCTTTGGAATGAAGGCTGGAGAGATTAGGTGGGCAGTGCACTCACCTTTCCAAGACCCCCTTATGTTGTGATCGCCCTATAAGGGCCCCGTGGCACCAAGGCAATAGCCTTCACACATTGTAAGCATAGTGATTTGGAGTATAGCAGTTGTCTTAAGAAACCTTTAAGCATTTAAGGAAATACCAATGAAAAAGCTCATGTGGGCCTCAGAATTAAAGGAATCTTCCTGAAAAGGCTACCCTTGTGTGACAGTGGTAAATCTCAATGCTCAACTTAACTGGATTTAGAATCATCATAGAAACACACTTCTGAATATGTCTATGAAGGTGTCCTGAAAGGTTTCTAGTTTGGGGTTCAAGGAGGAAACTGAGTTGAGTTGTCACTTTGTAATAGATTCATTGGAAGAGTTATTAATGCCATGGACAGCAGTGCAATAAGGCTCTGAGATCTGTCTACTTGAGGCAGTGCAAATAGTACATGTCATTCCAGCAGAATACAGATGCCTGAGGAGTCTGCTAGAGAGAGTTAAAGAATCTCTGGTGGGGGCTTACCATTTTCTTACAGTTACTGTGGCTATGAGAAAGACTTCTGTAGGTAGGCAGAATCCTGTTGATTGGAATGTAGTTGAGAATTATACGAGACAAACTGAGTAGATTGAGTTATTATTATTATTTGGTACTATTTATTGAACTCAAAACCTAGAGCATGCTAAGCATGTGCAGAACCACCGAGCTCCTTTCTATCAAAGGATCATAGCCTATGAGATTTATTATTTCCATTATTTTGAATATTAGGAAGCTAAGACACAGAGACTTAAACATCCTACGCAGCCCATGCATCTAGTTAAGTGACAAAGCTGGAATTCAAACCTAGATCTCCCTGGAACCCAGAGGATTAGCCCCATTAGTTCATGCTAAGCCGTCGTTTGTAAAGTATTTCAACTGATCCTTGATACAGTTTCCAAGGCTTCTCGAGGATATCTTAAGGAGATGAGAATTTTGCCTTTCTGGTCTCCCAAAACCATCTCTGCAAGCCAGCTTCCCTCTCTTGAACCCAATCCTAGAATAGGAGGCCAGCACTGATGACAGACTCTATGTCCTCTTCCAACACCACAAAGGGGGGCAAAGGTTAACATGTGAGGGTGTATTTCATAGTCTGTAATTTAAGCATCTTGATATAATGAACCTGTTGGAAGGACATGTACCGTGTGGATCAAATCCCATCTCTCTGGAGAGATTCTTTGTTCTTAAGATCTGGTTGGCAGCAACCAGAAGGTTTTAAATGTAACTTCTTACTATTGAGGAAATAAACAGCTTTTCAAGCATGTCTCAGAAACCATTTACATATATAAATATACATATGTAAGCACACACACAGATACCTAAAGATTACATATTATAAAAAAAACTTTTGGGCAGAAGAGACACCTCAGAAGTTAAAAGTGCTTGCTGCTCTTGCAGAGGACAGGAATATTGTTCTCAAAATCCACATCAGGTGGCTCACAACCACCCATAACTCCAGCTTCAGGATATCTGACTTCTTTTGGAGCCCTCTTCTGGCCTCCACAGGCATCTATACACAAATAAAATGAATCATAAATATATAAAACATATAAATCTAAAACGCCCTACATATAAGCTTATAGAATTATAACTCTGAATTCTATCCTTTGCTCAGCATTGTATTTTCTTCCTTTAATAATTAGCACAACAATAACCCCAACATTACATGGAGAGGGAGGAGGAAGGAGCATAATTACCAGACAAAACCAATTTATTCACCTCTGCTCTCCTACCCTTTGTTCCTGGCAGTCTCTTCCCCTCTCCTCAGTGAGAGAGCTTGTCTGCTGATCACATTCTGCCCAACCTGTGACTATGAGAAAAGGTGGACTTTGCACAGGTACAAATCCTCCTTGTCAACTCTCATTCTCCACCCTGACCACTACTACCAACACACAATCCAGAGTCAAAATGAGGGGAAAGGTGAAAGACTTTCTGAAATTGGGACAGAGGTTATCAGGAGGGTGGCTTTGTTTGGTTAATTTCAGGGCAGACTCTTGCTTCACTCTGGGTCAGTATTCCTTTAACACTGACCTGTTTGAGGTCATCCCAGAAGAAACAAGAACGGAAATAACATTGCATACCTCATCTTTAGAGATTTCTGAACCAAAATGTATATGATTGTGAATGAAATGGAGACAGACATATTTGACATTTGAGAGGTTGCCTTAAATTTAAACAGGGATGGCTTCTTTATTTTGTTTGGCCTCCTAAAATTTTTTTGTTATGAACACCTGGACCCCCCCCTTTAAGCTTCTCTAAAATGGTGGCTTAAACACTTATCTGAATGTAAATCCCCAAAGAGTATAAAGTCTCTTTTCTAATTCACACTGGGCTTTGAAGAGAAAGGTCAGAGTGGTCTCAATTTTGTATAGATAGCTAATGAAGATGCTCAAAGGGATTTGGGGTGTTTCTTTGTGTGTTTGCTGGAAGAAGTTATTCATTTTAGATTTCTTTTAATGTGATATTCTTTTTACAGACCAAGAAGAAGAAGAAGGGGGGGAGGGAGGAATAGAGGAAGGGAAGAAAGAAAGAAAGAAAGAAAGAGAGGATCCAAGATGGCGGCGACCCACATGGATGCATTTTGAACATGGGGAAAAGAGCCATAAAAAGCACCGAGTTATTGGACACTGTGTAAAAACCAGAGGGGCTAGACCCTCCGGGAACACACACAGCTCTCAAGGGACTGTTAAAAGTCCCAGGGCAAGGCTCTCCCCCCCTCTCTCTCAGACATGGAAGCCACTAAATCTGGGAGAGGCACTGGTAGGATCCACTCTAATACACAGCAGGCAGAATCAGATTCCACAAGGGAATCACTCACCATCCTACTAGGCTCCCCACACCTCAGGCGGACCTTATAGCTATTTAGGAAACTTTGCGGGCTAGTTGAAGTCTTAGCAAGGCAGAAACAGGGTGCATGGCAGGAGGTCCGCAGCCTCACAAGCCACGGAGGATCCGAGCGGGAGGGGCGGGTCAGAAGCGCTGAGCCGGCGGGCAGAGGAACCTAGTGAGCCAGAAGCCTGCACAGGGGGGCTGGGCAGAGGCGCCCACAGGGAAGGAGACGGGGGAAGCCGGCACAGGGGGGTGGGGCAGAGGCACCGCACCCTGCAGCGGAGGAGCCTAGCGGGAAACCTGCACAGTGAAGTGGCAGGGCTGGGATCACACAGAGGTACACAGAGGCAGAGCTAGCAGCAGAGATGCACAGAGGCCGAGGGCTCCAAAACGTGGAAGCCAGAAGCCAGGGGACCATAGCTGTATTATGGAAAACCCAGACATATTAGGCATGGAGCTGGACCCTCTCAGTCTCTGTGACAGAATCAGTGCCTGGGCAAACAGGTCCATACCATCAGAACCACTACAGGCTGATCACTCAGTGTGCAACATAGAGAAGTCTGATTTGGGAGCAGTGAAACAATCCCAGGCCATTTCTCATTACCTGGGAATAGGCTGCACCAGCTCACAGTGCTTCAGGCTTTAGAAACACAGTGACCCAGAGATCCCCCTATAAGCAACGACAGCCAACAATTCGACCTCTACACCAAAGCATCCCCTGTGGATCCAAGCCCAGAAGACAATGAGAGCAGACAGCTAAACACATCCATATGGCCAAAGGTCCAAGAAAAAACAGAAATCAAGGAAATATGACTCCAACAACACAGAACTATCCTAGCTCATCCAATTCGGATGACCTCACAACAGCAGAAACACATGAAAACGATGTCAATTCTGCATTATGGAAAGTGATAGAGTCCCTTAAAGAAGAACTTAAATCTATGAAGGAATTCAAAGAAGCCACAAAATTTTACAAGTCAAAACAACGAATAACACCATTAAAGAGATCCAAGCCAAGGTGACTCAGCTTGAACAGGAAAAAGACAAAGCAAAGAAAGATTTCCAGACAAAAACAAGCAAACTGGAGAAGGAAATGTACAAAACGAACACTACCATTCAAGACATGAAAATAGAAATAGAAACAATAAAGAAAACACAGTCAGAGTTGAAAGAGGAAGTGGAGAATCAAGGGAAGAGAACAGGAACTACGGATGTGAGTATCAAAAATAGGATGCAAGAGATGGAAGACAGGATCTCAGGCATGGAAGATTCGATGGAAGAAATCAGTACAACATCCAAAGAAAATGAGAAGGCTAAAAAATCTCTCACCCATAACATCCAAGAAATAAAGGACTCAATTTAAAGATGGAACCTAAGAATTATAGGCATAGAGGAAAGAGAAGACTCCCGACTCCAAGGTCCAGGAAATATCTTCAACAAAATCATAGAAGAAAACTTTCCAAACCTGAAAAAAGAGATGCCAATAAAAATCCAAGAGGCTTACAGAACACCGAACAGAGTAGACCAGAAAAGAAACTCCTCTCGCCACATAATAATTGAAACACCAAATGTACAGAACAAAGAAAGAATATTAAAAGCTGTAAGAGAAAAAGGTCAAGTCACATACAATGGCAGACCCATCAGAATCACACCTGACTTCTCCTCAGAAATTTTAAAAGCTAGAAGGGCCTGGACAGATATCCTACACGTCCTGAGAAACATAGGTGCCCAGCCAGACTACTATACCCAGCAAAACTCTCTATCAACATAGATGGAGAAAACAAGATATTCCATGACAAAATCAAATTTAAACAATATCTACCCACAAACCCAGCCCTACAGAAAATCCTAGAAGGAAAATTCCAACCCAGAGAAGAAAACTACACCCAAGAAAACAAAGGGAATAGAAAACCTCACAGCAACTAAACCAAAAGAGGCACAGGACGATCACCTATACCAAACTAACGGAAAATAACAACCCCAGGTCACTAATATCCATCAACATCAATGGACTCAACTCCCCAATAAAAAGATACAGGTTTACAGATTGGATCCGCAAGCAAGACCCGTCCTTTTGCTGCATACAAGAAACACATCTCACTATCAAAGATAGACACTACCTCAGAGTAAAGGGCTGGGAAAAGGTTTTCCAAGCAAATGGACCCAGGAAGCAAGCTGGAGTAGCCATCCTAATATCAAACACAACAGACTTCCAACTGAAGTTAATGAAAAAAGACAGAGAAGGGCATTATATACTCATTAAAGGGAATATTCATCAAGAGGACATCTCAATATTGAACATCTATGCCCCAAATACAAAGGCACCTACATTTGTAAAAGAAACACTTCTAAAACTTAAATCGCATGTCGATCACAACACATTAGTACTGGGAGACTTCAACACCCCACTCACAACAATGGACAGATCATCAAGACTGAGGCCAAACATAAAAATATTGAGTCTAACAGAGATCATGAACCAAATGGACCTAACAGATTTCTACAGAACATTTCACCCAAACACAAAGGAATACACCTTCTTCTCAGCACCTCACGGAACCTTCTCCAAAATCGACCACATAGTCGGACACAAGATAGTCTCAACAGATACAAGAAAATTGAAATAACACCTTGTATCTTATCAGACCACCACGGAATAAAGCTGGTCTTCAACAGCAAAAGAATCAACAGAAAGCCTACACACACATGGAAATTGAACAGCTCCTTACTGGATGACTACTGGGTCAGGGAAGAAATAAAGAAGGAAATCAAAGACTTCTTAAAATCCAATGACAATGAAGGCACAACATACCCAAACCTATGGGATACAATGAAAGCTGTGCTACGAGGAAAGTTCATAGCACTAAGTGCCTTCAAAAAGAAAATTGTGACAGCTCATATTAACGAATTAACAGCTAAGCTGGGTGAATTGGAAAAAAAAGAAGCAAACACTCCCAAGAGGAGCAGAAGGCAGGAAATCATCAAACTTAGGACTGAAATCAACAACTTAGAAACAAAAAGACTATACAAAGAATCAATGAAACCAAGAGTTGGTTCTTCGAGAAAATCAACAAAATAGACAGACCCCTAGCCAAATTAACTAAAAGGCAAAGGGAAAGAACCCAAATCAACAAAATCAGAAATGAAAAGGGAGAAATAACAACAGACATTGAGGAGATCCAGAAAATATTTGGGTCCTACTTTAAAAATCTATATTCCACCAAATTTGAAAACCTAAGCAAAATGGACAATTTCCTTGATAGATTTCACCTACCAAAACTAAATCAAGATCAGATTAACAGATTAAACAGCCCAATAACCCCTAAGGAAATAGAAACAGTCATTAAAAATCTCCCAACCAAAAAAAGCCCAGGGCCAGATGGCTTTAGCATGGAATTCTACCGGACCTTCAAAGAGGAACTAACACCATTACTTTTCAAACTCTTCCACCACATAGAAACAGAAAGATCACTGCCAAACTCATTCTATGAGGCCACTGTCATTCTGATTCCTAAACCACACAAAGACCCAACAAAGAAAGAGAACTTCAGACCAATCTCCCTCATGAACATAGATGCAAAAATAATTAATAAAATACTAGCAAACCAAATTCAAGAACACATCAAAAGTATCATACATCATGATCAAGTAGGCTTCATCCCAGGAATGCAGGGATGGTTCAACATATGAAAGTCTATCAACGTAATTCACCATATAAACAAGATGAAAGAAAAAAAACACATGATAATCTCGCTAGATGCAGAAAAAGAATTTGACAAAATCCAACACCCCTCCATGCTAAAAGTTCTGGAGAGAATGGGCATACAAGGACCATACTAATAAAGGCAATATACAGCAAGCCAGTGGCCAACATCAAATTAAATGGAGAGAAGCTTGAAGCATTTCCTCTAAACTCAGGGACAAGACAAGGATGTCCACTTTCACCATATCTCTTCAATATAGTACTTGAAGTTCTTGCTAGAGCAATAAGACAACTAAAGGAGATCAAAGGGATAAATATTGGATACAAAGAAGTCAAATTATCCCTATTTGCAGATGATATGATAGTATACATAAGCGACCCCAAAAATTCCACCAGAGAACTCTTACAGCTGATAAACACCTTCAGCAAGGTGGCTGGATACAAAATTAACTCAAAAAAATCAGAAGCCCTTCCATATACAACAAACAAATGTACCGAGAAAGAAATAAGGGAAACAACCCCCTTCATAATAGCCACAAACAATATAAAATACCTGGGGGTAACTCTAACCAAACAAGTAAAGGACCTATACAACAAGAACTTCAAGCCCCTGAAGAAAGAAATGGAAGAGGCCTTTAGAAGATGGAAAGACCTCCCATGCTCATGGATAGGTAGGATCAACATAATAAAAATGGCTATCCTACCAAAAGCAATATATAGATTCAATGCAATTCCTATCAAAATACCAACACAATTCTTTATAGACCTGGAAAGAGCTATTCTCATTTTCATGTGGAACAACAAAAAGCCCAGAATAGCTAAATCAATCCTGTACAATAAAAAAGCATCTGGAGGTATCACCATCCCAGATTTCAAGCTGTACTACAGAGCAATAATAGTAAAAACAGCATGGTATTGGTATAGAAACAGACCAGTAGATCAATGGAATCGAATAGAAGACCCAAAAATGGACCCACACACCTATGGCCAACTAATCTTTCACAAAGAAGCCAAAACCATACAATGGAAGAAGGACAGCATCTTCAACAAATGGTGCTGGTCCAACTGGATGTCCACTTGCAAAAGAATGAAATTAGACCCATACTTATCACCTTGTACAAAACTTAAATCCAAGTTGATCAAAGACCTTAACATAAGGCCGGTCACACTAAATCTACTAGAAGAAAAGTAGGAGAAACCCTCGAACTCATTGGCACAGGGGACAACTTCCTGAACAGAACACCAACAGCTCAGGACCTGAGATCAACAATCAATAAATGGGACCTCATGAAACTGAAAAGCTTCTGTAAGGCAAAAGACACTGTCATTTGAACAAAACGGCAACAAACAGACTGGGAGAAAATCTTTACCAACCCCACATCTGATAGAGGGCTATTATCCAAAATCTACAAAGAACTCAAGAAACTAAATGCCAAGAAACCAAATAATCCAATCAAAAAATGGGGGACGGACCTAAATAGAGAATTCACAAAGGAGGAATCCCTAATGGCCGAGAGACACCTGAAGAAATGCTGAATATCCTTAATCATCAGAGAAATGCAACTCTGAGATTCCATCTCACACCTGTCAGAATGGCTAAGATAAAGAGCTCAAATGACAGCACATGCTGGCGAGGGTGTGGAGAAAGGGGAACCCTATTCCATTGCTGGTGGGAGTGCAGGCTTGTGCAACCACTATGGAGGTCTGTCTGGTGATATCTTAGAAATCTTGGAATAACTTTGCCTCAGGACCCACCCATACCACTTCTGGGTATACACCCAAAGGACACCTCACGGAGTCATAGGGAAGTCTCCTCATCTATGTTCATAGCAGCCTTATTTGTAATAGCTAGAAATTGGAAACAACCCAGATGTCCCTCAACTGATGAATGGATTAAAAAACTGTGGTACATCTATACAATGGAATACTACTCAGCTTTCAGAAACAATGAAATTATACAATTTGCAACCAAATGGATGGAACTAGAGAAGCTCATCCTGAGTGAGCTAACCCAGACTCAGAAGGATGCACATGGCATCTATTCACTTATAGTAGGATTTTAGCAATATATTATAGGATATCTGTATTACAACCAACACACCAAAAAGACTGAGAGCTAAGGTAAAATACATGAAAAGTGTGGTGTTAGCCCATGCCTTTAACTTCAGCAGAGACGGGAGGAGCACTATAGAGTTAGTGGTCTTATAAATTCTAGAGTTACATGGAACAGGGTGGTGAGGGTGCACACCCTTAATCCCATCATTCAAGAAGAGTACACCCTTAATCCCAACACACTAGAGACAGAAACAGGCAGATCTCAGAGCTCAAGGTCAGCCTGATACAAAACAAACTCTAGAGAAAAACTTCGATCCAGGAGTGGTGGAACACATCTTTAATCCCTTCAGATGGGAACCACAGGTCTTTGATCCCAATAATTAGAATGCAGAGACAGACACATAGGATTTGGAAGGACTTAAGTTTAAAAGCTACTTACAAAAGGGCTACTCAATACAAACAAATTGTCCTTTGAGATCTCAAAATATGTACACTAAGGCTTGTTTAGCTCCAAAATATCAAAATAATTTCTTCTTTAATACAGATTGAAAGATAGTACTTTATATATTGTCAAAAAACCAAATTTGCTTCAGGAGAAATATTACCTGACCCCCCCCAAAAAAAGGGTAATTGTCCCAGAGTTAGGATTAGGGCAGGGCTCTGTTCTTATCTTTCCAGGAGGTTTAAAGCACCCATTCAAGGAACCCAGGGACAACTGGACAACGGAAATCTCAGCAGAAAACAGAATCAGACACCAAAGAAGACAAGTGGCCCAGATGATTCAGCATTGCAGACTCCCTCAATAGCTGTTTCCATCAAAATCTACAATCACAACAACTCAAAATTGCTAAGATCGTTCAGCTCCACACACTGCCCCAGCCAGAACTTCAGTAAAGCCTGGAAGATCAGCTTCTGCCTACAAACTTCTTAGGACATCTAAACAGCTGAGCACAAAAAGACTGAACATAAAAGGATTGTACTAACATTTTTAACCATTTTTCCATTCTGGTTTGGGCCCCAAACAGGTTTACTATGACCCAACTCAGCAGGAAGTCATTTAAGAGAGCGATGTCCCATGCCCAGAGGGTAGGGAGGGTGTTTCTCCCACCCCCCTTTTGGTTATTTGAAGGATAACAGAAAACTTTGTTATTTAGGGGAAGAGACTACAAGCTGTTAAATGGTCTTGTTAAATGGGTTTTGGAGGTTAGATCCAGGGACTTCCTTCTTTTCCTTTTCTGTATCCTTCTTTCTCTCCTATGTAGGAGTGCACAGACTTGAGAAAAATGGGACATAGACGCAGTATGGGAAGGACCAAAAAGAAGGGACAGATTATTGAATATGCCCTTATACCTTTGTATATTGATTCAAAATTAGTATTATATTTGGCTAAAGTGGTATTGACCATTGTATATTGTGCAAAATAAGATTGTATTGGACTACATCGGTATTGATCTTTGTATATTGATACAAAATTAAGAGTATATTTGGCCACATTGGAATAGATCTTTGTATATTGATATAAAATTAAAGGTAACGCTTCTTAAAGGTATTGTACCTAGAGATACTTAAAAATTAAATGTGAACCTCTGGCCTCTTGATACCAACCGTCATATACTGTTTAGGATAGTTAAGAAATACAAACTCCTAGTCATGCATGCATGTCACCTTGTTAGCTACTATGACAGTCTATCACAGATATTCTCTAAGCTACTCAGAAATCAAGTTGTCAAGAGACAAGCAACATTTGCTTATCTAAATACAAGAGATGGATAGGGCATCTTCAAAACCCCCAAGAGATCTACAGAATATGGCATTCAAAGATGTGGTCTTAAATTAAGATTTTTTTTGATATCGAGACATATCAGCTCCTGACAGTACCCCCTATTCTACTCCAAGTAGAAGATGAGCATTGAAGAATCTCCAGTGTGAGATGGTTGAATTAGTGGCAAGCCTATCTCTTGGCATGAAAAAAAAAAAAAACCCTTGCTTCAACTCCAGACAGACTGCTGTCCAAAAAGGACAAAACTTGGTAGCAGGGAAGTCGACAGCCTAGCTCTGCCAAGACAGGGTAGGTAAGTCCTTCATAATCCCTGCTCTACAATCAATGTCTGTCAGAGAAACAGGTCCAAAAGGCTGAAGATTGATGCTGTAACGTATGGAGAGAAAACAGGAACTGTCCAGGCAGCCACTGATATGTCATTTCTTAGTTTTGGATGATGCAGCCCCTGCACTTCCTACATAATCAGATATATTTATCCCTCTCAGGTCTCTGAGTTGGTTGAAGAATAGATAGCTAGAGTCTCATAGTTAAATTTTGAGTTGTTTAGGAATCAAGAGGGTGTTCTGGATCTAAGAAGATGTTTTTAAAATTGTGATGCAAGTTAGTATGAAAGCTGAGTTAGATATAGAACTTTAAACTCATGGAGATGGTTAGATAGTAGAATGTTAAAGTCAGGTGCCAAATACATATGGACTGGACATTGGGAATGTATGCTAAGCCATATAACTTTTATAATTGTGGCCTATTTATTTCTGTTGTTTTGTATTGTATTTATTGTTATAAGAGAAAGAGCCATTTGTTGGACTGAAAAGGGGAGCTGTTGGGAGGAAAAGATATACCTTAAACTTAAAAAAAGGGAGGAAGAGGTTGGGGGGTTGAGAGGGAAGAGGATGGGAGGGTGGGACTGGAGGAGGGGAGTAGGAAGGGGATTGTGATTGAAACAGTTATCTTTAAGAAAAGAAACAGGGCCAAATGGCTGAAGATTGATGCTGTAATGTATTGAGAGAAAATGGGAACTGTTCAGGCAGCCACTAGTATGTCATTTCTTAGTTTTGGAAGCTGCCAGCCCTGCACTTCCTATATAATCAGATATATTTATCCCTCTCAGGTCTCTAAGGTGGTTGAAGAATAGATAGCCAGAATCTCATAGTTAAATTTTGAGTTGTTTAGGAATCAAGAGGGTGTTCTGGATCTAAGAAGATGTTTTTAATAGTGATGCAAGTTAGTATGAAAGCTGAGATAGATATAGAACTTTAAACTCATGGAGATGGTTAGATGGTGGAATGTTAAAGTCAAGGGCCAAATATGTATGAACTGGACATTGGGAATGTATGCTGGGCCATTTAACTCTCATAAATGTGGCATATTTATTTATGTTGTTTTGTATAGTATTTACTGTTACAAGAGAAGGAACCATTTGTTGGACTGAAAGGGGAAGCTGTTGGGGGGAAGAGGGTGGAAGGGTGGGACAGGAAGGGGGAGTAGGGAAGGGATTGTGACTGAGATGTAACTTGAAGAAATAAAAAAATAAAGTATAAAAAAATTAAAAAAAAAGAAAGAACGGAAGGAAGGAAGGTAGATAGGTAGGTAGAAATAGGGATGTTGAATGTTTTTCTCTCTGAGAATGCTCCTGAGTTTTTTGTTTGTTTGTTTGTTTTAAGACAGAGTTTCTCTGTGTAGCCCTGGCTGTCCTACAACTTACCATGTAGACCAGGCTGGCCTCAAACTTAGAGGTCAACCTGCTTCTTCTGCCTCTTGAGTGTGCCACCATGCCCTACTGCTATTGGTTTCTAAATGAAGTAGTTTAATACTAAGGGTCCTGTCATGATGACATATTTATCTCTTGGAAATAAAATACTACCCTTTGTGTTAGAGGTAGCAAGCATTTACTTAGTGATTCTTTTTTTGTTGTTTTGTTTGTTTGTTTGGTTTTTTGAGTCAGGGTTCCTCTGTGTATCCCTGGCTGTCCTGGACTCACTTTGTAGACCAGGCTACCCTTGAACTCCCAGGGATCCTCCTGCTTCTGCCTCCCAAGTGCTGGGATTAAAGGCGTGCACCACCATACCCAGCTACTTAGTGATTCTTACAATAGAATTATCTTTAGCATAGCATTCTGTTTAAACTGAATGTGTTGGGACATGCCTAAAACTCCAACAGTTAAGAGGTGGAGAGACATTTACAAGCTCAGGAATGAAGCTTTCAGGAGAGTACCAACTTGAGTTTTTTCATGTTCTGTAACATCTTCACGAATAGTGTCTCAATGTCAAATTCTGGAGAGTAGCCAATAGGATTGACAATAGCTTGTAATTCTTGGGCAGTCTGGAGGCATTCTATAGGGGCTGGAAAGTGTATGCAGTGGGGCATATAGAAATATAGAAACAGCCAACATGACTGTTTCATTATGTGAAAGGTTTTTATTGTGGGTAAGAGAGAGAAAATACCCAGAGGCATCTGGAAGAGTCCAGAACACTGATATCTATCCTTCTTATAATAATGCAATTGCTCCGTGTCTCTGGAGGGTCTTTCAGGTGAAATTACTTGACTTGATGTCAGTAAACCAGACACTTCTGACGGATTTTCTTTCTGGTCTCCTTCCATTGCCCTTTGGCTTGAGCCCCTGATTAGAACAATCATTCTAGACTCCCATTTTCTCAAGCTCCCAATCATCAGGAAGTAGTTACAACAAAGGACTGGAATGTTGGGTCCCAGGAGTACACACATCTAGAGGAGGAGCTAGAGGCTCAAAGGAGATCAAAGTAGAGCCTTGTAGTTGGTCCCTGGAGGCCATAGTTTGCAAGCTAGTTCTTCATTTGGCTGGACTGGTTGAGCAGGTTCAGGACCAACTGGAGCTAACAAGGGGCAGGCCATTGAAGCAATTTGTGGGATGCAGTTGATTCCTGTATGGGAATTTCTGTCAGTTGAGTGGGAATCCGCTGCAGGGACACATACAGACTAGGAACAGAAGGTATTGGCATGATCACTGTCTGATCACACTCTGCACTGAAGTCTTCATTGTAGAGAGAAGCAGTTCATAAGTGTATGTACACAGTTGGAGTCATAGTAAAAACAAAGCCTGAAAAACTATCAACATGATAACAATATAAACATTTATCTGTAATAAGACAGAATTTTTTTTGACAGGGGAGAGCACAAAGGGGAGGAAGAGCTTGAGGATCCAAAAAATGGTTTTAGGGTAAAGCATGAACATTTTTTTTCTTTATCTAGATGTCTGGACATATAGACTGGACAGGGGTGTTTTCAGCATAATGAGAAGCACTTTTAAGTCTATATTTAGAAAACAACTAAAGGAAATTGAGCCTGTGACTATTAAAATTTTTTTAAACTTAAAAATTGGTTCTCTGTGAATTTCACATCATGCACCCCAATCCCACTCACCTCCCTATCCTTCCATATCTGCCCTCTGCCCTTGCAACCTCTCCCACAAAACAAAACAAAACACCTCTCGCCGTGGAAGCTGTGGTGTGTCACACAGTCCACCCTTTTGTCCAAACAGTTTCACTCACAAATGTTCACCTCAAAGAGTCATTGATCTGGTTCGAGCCTCTGGCTTCTGCTACACTATCAATACTGGATGCTCACCTGGACTCCTCTGGGATGTTGTTTTGCCCTGTGTCATGGAGATTCTGCAGCTTTACTTCTGCAGGACTGGTCCCTTCATATGCTCTAGCAGTTTGCAGATGGGGTAGATGTTGGGGTGATTTAACTCAAAGTCCTGGATCTGGGGCTTGAGGGGTAGTTGAGCTGGTCTGCCTGCCAGCCTGCCAGCTCTCCTGTGCTGGTGTCACTAAGGCCAGCTCTCTCACTCTCATGTGCCTGGGACCAGCTCACCCTTGCTCCCACCACCAGGGCCAGCTATACTGTGCTGCCCAGGCAAGGAGAGGGGCCTGCTCTCTCATGCTGCCCAGGTGGGGGAGGGGGGCAACTCTCCCACCTGCTGCAGGGAGTTAGGGGTAGGAGGTGAGGTATCTCTCCTGTGTTCACATCATCTCAAGGCTGGTGAAGGGCATGGACAGCTCTCCCACTTTAGGGGCCAGCTCTCCCATGCTGCCCAGGGTAGGGGTGGGGTCAGCTCTGCTCAGCCCTCAGACATCAACTTGGTCCCAGGCAGCAGCCCAGACCAGGGATGTCCGAATGGTCATTGGTGTTAATGTGGGACCCTGACATCAATACAGCAGACACTTGCTACTGCAGGGCCACTGGTCCTCCATGGCAGCAGAAGCTAGGATATCACCATGGCCTCAGGTGGCAATGCAGGTCACTCACATCAGGCTGTTCCTCACGGATATCACGGCTCCACTTCTGCCTCTTTTCATAGTGCGCAAACCATTCTGCTTCTGTTTCTCTCCTGTCTCTCCATCACATACTTGCTCAAGAGAGTGCTACCACATGTATCCTTGTCAGCAATGACATCTTTTGAAAGGTAGGATGATTAGATGTTTGTCCAACCCTAAGGTTCCAAAGGAAATAAAACCCTGGCCAAAGTTAAACACAGCACAGAAAAACTTAACGCAACAGAGTTGCCCAGTCTCATGGTTGAACCGCCACCACAAGAGATTAGCAAATAGGCCAATGATGGGAAATAAACACAGCAGGACACATCAAGTCAGTTGTGGGTCTCCACTCTGCAGGCACTGCTCCTCTTCCTGAGCTAGGATGCACCTCTCGTAGTCACAGCGACTCACACAGTGGGCAGTTTTCTCAAAGGAAGAAGGGATAGGCCCACTGACACTTGTGTTTGCTACTGGCTCTGTTGATGGACAGTGTAATTCATCATTTCTCAAGGAGCAAGAACAGCAACTGCCTTTGCATCTCCAGTTCTGTCTCCCTCCATAGCACGCAAACTGCCTGGCTTCTCTTCCTCTTTGGTCTCTCCACCACCTATCTGCTTGCTTCAATGGAGCCCGGCCTGGGGAGGCACAGCCTTTGGTGGTGTCTTGGAGCTTCCTGCAGAGTGTTTCCTGCCCGACCATGACAATTTAAAAAACAGTTTAGCAGCCAGTGTGTTTTTGGTACCAAGACCAGATTAAGAAATCAGAGCCCCAATGAATAGCATTAAACTCTGAACTTTGAAGTCTTAACATCAAATGTATCATCTTTAAGTCTCACTTTTTACATAACCATCAATCATTTCCTCAGACCTCCACAACTTGCATTCACACAACTTAAGTAATTTCCTCAGACCTTGACAACTTACATTAACTTTAAACTTTCTCTTTTTCTTTTATCTAGAAACAGCCAGACATTAACCATGAGACATAGGTGGCTAGTTACTGAGAACAGTCATTGAAGAGCAAGTTCTTTAAATACTTTTTATATTGAAACCTGTTTTGTGACTTTACCTTTCCCAGTGTGAAGCCAGTCTGCAAGGCAAACCTGCCTGTGAGTTTGAACTTTTGTTTTAAAGTTTTTAAATTTGTATCATCACCAAGCGACATGTACATCTTTTGCACCCAAGGTTACTTAACAATCAGATTGTTTTAAAGGTGAAAGGGAACTTTCTCACTATGGATGGAGTGACAGGGCAGCTGACTGGGCAGCTGCAGCCTTGGCGGGAGAAGCTGACTGAGTTGGCTTGCTGGGGCCCTGACATTAGTGCCATCACAGAGATCTGAGAAGGATAAATTTGAGTAAGAAGTATAGACCACGTGGCCTCTGTGTCATTTAAGAATGACAGAGACTTGCCTGCTACTTGGACAGCCAGCTTGACTCCTCCATGGTGACCTTGATGACTTGTTGGGGGCTGAGGTCATCAATCTTTGGCCACCACACAGAACTGCATTAAGTCTTGGGCTGCCACACAGGGCAGCATCAGTCTTTGGCCACCAGACCTAGAAGATCCGAGAGATGTTTCTTTGGAGAAGGGACTTGGGGAGCTGACCTGCCTGGTGAACGCAAGAAGAAACAGTTGATTTTTTTTTTTTTTCAGTATCTTGCTTGTCCAGTTTGGGCAAAGTTCTGGTAGCAGGCAAGATGAAGGGTAGTTCTTTGCCCAGTGACCATTGTGGCCACATTTGAAGCAAGTTCCAGGTGAAGTCCACTGCCCCATTGTGGGGACCCAGGAAATGGAGGCTTATGAAAAACTCCTCATTGCTGGCAAAATGAGATTAACTTGGAGGGAGTTATCTAAGATGGCACCAGGCAGAAGATGCCGGGGCGGAGGTGAAGCCCAATTATGGGTATAGCTGATTGGGTGCTCCTGATCAGTGCATGATCACCATGTTACCAGGCTTGTGCTATGTGATGTGATAGGATGACCTTTAATGTGATTGGCCCACATAGCCTCATGTGGAAACACCCATTTGGTTCTGTATATAAGCCAGAGAACAAAATATTAAAAACAGGAAATGTTTAGACATGACCCCTGTCGCATCTGTTTGTCTTCGGAGTAAAGAGTGGAGTTTCAGGCGGGCAGCACACTCACCTTTCCCTGAGAACCTCCTTATGTGGTGATCACCATGTTGGGGGTTGCTACACCCCATCTCTGGAGGAGACTTTAGGGCAGCTCCCTGAAGTTGACATTTCTGTCTACCATGGGGAGCCTTTTTCATTAAACACCTTAAATACCATATTCAGCAGATCTCTCTAAAGGGTTTGGAGGGCCATCATCTAATATATTAACTGTGCCTATTTTAAATAAACTTTACTTGTTTTAAGTTACTTGGTTTAGGCTTAACTTTGAGAAACTATATAGAAGACTAAAGCTTGTCCCTATAAATGAATTACACGACTAAAATCCTGGTTCTGAGAATAAAAGAATTTGATCATTTGTAAGGTGACTGATTATAAACTTGCATGTCTTATCTTTAACAGTTTGTGACAAGTTAGTAGCTTTTGTAAGATTAGAATTTTATATTTTTATCCCTGTTCAGTAGGAGTCTTAAAATTTTGAATTGAAGATTCTTTGGCATTAAAATAAAACTTTAAGCCATAACTATAGTCCACAGAAAGGCTGGGAACCCTATTTTTCTGATCCTTTCATAGTGTTCCTTTACAAAATATTACAGCTTTTTTAATGACTTGGTTTATCTAAATACCTAAAGCTCAATACAGTTACCAAAGACAAAGTGGCTGGACATACATTTTTAAGTCATTTCTGCTAACTTGAATAGACCTTAGGAATCCATAAACCTTACTCATCAAACATATGTTGTTCCTTATCCAAGAAATATTCTTGAAAGCCTGGAATTGAAAATAGTTAGCAAAGACATAAGTGTTTAGGTATACATCTCTAAGTCAGTTTCTGTTAACTTGAGTAGACCATCATAACTTAATTAGTTTATAAACCCTAATTATCAAATATATGTTGCTTTTCAGTCCTATATTCCTAAAACTCTCATGGTTTTGTCCTCATCTGTAATTTATCACTCTTAGGACAGAGATCATCATATGAAAATCTATCAAAACCCAAATATCTTGGAGGCATACTGTTGTCTCCTTAATGTAGAGAAAATAAAATAAAACAAACTATCTTGGAAGCCTGGTGTTGCCTCCTTAGTCTAAAAAGGAGGCACAGAGGGCTCAGTAAGACTAAGAAGTTTTTATGGGCGTTGCCTTAGTTGGTTTATACAAAGTGGTCACTTTACCCAAGATAGCGGTGCAGTTACATGGCATGTCTTCTCTTTACCCGTAGTGAAGGTGGTGGTAAACTACACAGTTTTGGTTTATTCCAAGATGAGCCCATCAGGCAAACACCCTTTTTTAGAAGTCTATTTGCTTAAACAGGAGTTGAATCCAAGTTACATACAAGCATGCTATAGAATATATATATATATATGTATGTATGTGTGTGTGTGTGTGTGTGTGTGTGTGTGTGTGTGTATGAAATCAGCGCTTTCTGTTATAAGTTTTAAACTAAATTTTTGTTATAGAGTTTGCAGATATTTTAAACTATATCAAATGAATTTACAAATTCTGAGAGATAAAAGTTTATCCAATGGTCTTATAAGTCCTGAGATAAAAGAAAGTTTATGTTTTAGCAGAAGTTTTTAGAGATATAAGGGGGTATTCACAGAGTAAAACATCAGTGGTTACACTCTTGTTTTTAAAGACAACAAACAGTATCAAGGAAAAGAGTATGAAACATGTAGCAATAATCTATATTGGCAATAATTTGCCTTTTAGCTGTTATTAAACACAGTGTATTTTCCTGTTTTGTTCTCCTTCTCCATGTCCTGACCCAGGACAGAGACTTTGGGAGATACTTTTCAACAAGCATGTTTGGATGTGGAGCAAACAGGCTATAACTCAACAACAGAGACAGCTTTTTGAGTAGAGTAGAGCAGCATGGGATAAACTTTCAATATAATCCAAACCCAAAAAACATTTGAGTCTCTGTAAGACTGAGTCCAGCGATCAGGAGAGGGAAGACAGCAAAAAGTGAAAAGGGAATGGCGATAAGACAGTTTTGAGGGTGGAGGGCAAAGAAAGCTTAAAGACAGAGGGATATGCAGATCATCTGCTTGTGCAGGGGAAGTAGTTGTTATAATGTAAGAATTTGAAAACCAAGTGTGCCATTGAGACTATCTAGTTGGTACTGATTATCTAGTATGTTGTACATAGTAGACAATATATAAAGACAATAATGTACACCTCTACTATACACAGTGATATTATCTGGTCTGTACTGAGGCCAAGTTGTTTTCAACAAGACAGTGAGGCTTTAATGGAATCTTTGAGTATGAGGAGGAAGGAGATGAAGGCAGGTGAAGAACTGAGGAGTCTAATTCTGAGTGGGAAGAGCTCAAGGCAGAGACAGAGCGAGTTCCAGCGGCAAGCTGAGAGATATAGAAAGCAGGAGAGAAGCCACTCATCAGAAGCTGAGTGAAAAAGAGAGGGGAGAGGGTTAGGGAAAATGGTTGTTGTCAGGACTCTGTCAGAGGAAGGATCCTAATGTTATAGAGGCCCAGGAGGGCATAGAGCAACTGCCTGGTGTACCTGTACAGCTTACAGTAGGCTCCAGGAGCTGAGAGAAAGAGACAGTATGCCCCAGTGAGCCAGCAAGAGGACAGGAGACAGAGACAGATAGCTCCTAGGGGAGCTTCCTAGGGGAAGGTGAGGAGAGACAAGTGGTTAACTATGGTTAATGACAGAGCAACCTCCAGCTGAGAGACAGGAGAGGAGGGAGCCAGAAGCAGAGCCAGGAGAAGGTGAGAGAGACTTAGAGGTGTAAGTGGTGTGGTGCCAAGAGTTCCAATCTGGGTGTCCCCAAGTGGACCAAGAGGCTTGTCAGAGAGATGGCCAAGATCAGTGGAAGAGTGCCCCTCTTCCTGATGGGGTGCCCAAAAGGGTGTATGGAAGCTGCCTGATGAACTGGTGTGGTATTTTTTTGGTAGGCTTCAGGAGCTGAGAGAGACAGAGCAAGCAGCTTGGGGGGGGGGGGGGGGAGGGGGGGGGGGGAAAAAGGGGAGGTTGCGGGGGGGGGGGGGAGAGCAGAGTGGATGAGGAAAGATGAGTTGTTACAGCAGGTGGAGAAGTAACTGATGAAGAGGTGGACTCTAGAGTTCAGAGTGAATATAATGGGTGGCAGAAGCCAGCAGAAAGAAAGAAATGACCCATACCTCAGGAGAGTCAAACTAGCAGCTTGGTTTTGGTTAGGAGAGAACAGGCCCATTAAAAGAGGGTCCATTTATGCTCCTCCTGGGTTTCAGTACCAGATGCATGCAAGGGGGCTCATTGCCAACATGACTGCTTCACTTGAGGAAGGTTTTTATTTTGGGTAAGAGAGAGAAACTATCCATAGATATCTGGAAGAGTTCAGAACAGAGGGAAAGAGCAACAGAAGGACATGGTCAGGGCTGTGCACAGTAAAGGCAAGAGAATGCACGAGAACAAGGGGTGGACAAACTGTCCAGATTATAAGGATGATGAGCAGTTGGAGGGAGAGTTTTCTTCCGGGGACAGAAAACCCATTTCACAATTTCCGGATGAACGCTGTCTTTTATCTACTCACCAGAAATCCTTCTATAGTTCAGCTTGAGCTCATTTCTAGATGTGTGCACTCTCTGAGACCTAATGGGATGTTTGTGAGAGCCAGATGTGGGAGATGACATCAAGGAAACAGTGTTTTCTAGCTACTACAGGGTAGTAGGTGGCACATGTACACTCAAAGGGTTGTAATAGCACTCACAAGACCTGTGCAAATGCAAACTAGACAAAATACCACCATGGAGGAGGGAAGGGGGGCCTAGAATCCCATTAGCTATTGGCATTTGATAGCTTTTGGGATGGTATAATGAGAGTTTTGGTTTCTTAAAAAACATAGTTATGTTATGTGATGTTTTTGGTTTTTTTTTAATTCACTACTTCAAGCCACATCTCCATCACAGTGCCCCCCACCGCTCCCAGTCCCACCCTCCCACCTTCCCATCCCACTACTTCAGTGTGGGGTGTCCCACACATCAGTCCCCCACACCAGTTCAGCAGTCACATGAGGGCCAACAGCCTCCACATATACTGGGGGCCCATATGGCAGAACCACTAGGGCAGAGTGTCTCATCAACAAAGTCTATGTTCCTGTTCCTTTTGATGTACTGGTTGTACAATAGTTATCCTGTACTATATGGCTAAAATCCAATTATAAGTGAATAGATGCCATGTGTATCTTTCTGAGTCTGGGTTAGTTCACTTAGGATGAGCTTTTCTAGTTCCATCCATTTGGCTGCAAATTGCATGATTTCGTTGTTTCTGACTCATTAAAGGAAAAATTCATCAAGAGGCCATCTCAATACTGAATACGTTTTTGTTTTAATCCCAGGTGTAGGATACAAGGAAGCTGCTTCACAGCAGCTGATTATGATTTGCCTCGTGCACTAGCAGAGGCGAGATTTTTTGCCAGCTGCAGAGAGTTTAACTCTGGGGACTCTGGAGAGGGTATAAATGGGAGAGCCCTGAGAGGGTCTGCAGAGGTTGCTGGACCCTCTGGTACCCTGGTTGCTCTTGTTGTGGTTGGACGAGAAGAAGACGGATATATCCTGACAGTGAAGACTGGAGTTTCCCCAAGGAACTCAAAACGTTTAATCAACAGGAAGTAGTCTAAAGAGGTAAATGTCTCCTTTTCTCTTCTAATTTTCTTTTCTTCCTTCGTGGTTTTTGGGGAGGGGGTTCGAAGGGATTGGAATGGAATAAGAGTTGGAAAGATAGTAGATATAAGAACCCAATAAAGTAGCTAAACAAATATTTCAACAAGAATGAGAGCCGGTTCTCTTTAATATTGTGACTCCTGGTAGGTTGTTTGTTGTAGTTTAGCAAAGCAAATTGTATTCAATTGGGGAAGGAAAACAAACAAACACACAGAAAAGAAATGCCTCAAAATCGGGTGGGTATGGAGTAAGGGTGGAAAAAGAAGATATGAGGGTGGTTGTGGAATGAGGGTGAATATGATCAAAATATATTTGTATGAGATTCCAAAATAATGATATATAAAAATAGGTTATGTAAATCAGGTGTGGTGGTGAGCACCCTTTTAATCCCAGTACTCAGAAGGCAGAGGCAGGTAGATCTCTGTGAGTTCTAGGCTAGCCTGATCTACAAAGAGAGTTCAGGACAGCTGGACTATTACTCAAAGAAATTCTGCCTTGAAAAACCAAAAGAAAAAAAAGGTTATCTATTTATAGAGCTTTATCTATATATTTATATTTTGTCCAGTGATTCCAATACACAGCAAGCACTAGTTCTCGTGCTGTCTTCTGATACGAGTGCTGTAGATTTCGCAGCCATACCTTGGCTTTTTTTGAGACAGGATCTCACTATATCTTCAAGTCTGGCTTAGCTTGGAACTCAAGCTGTTTCCCAGTCTGGCCTCAAACTTGCAGTTTTTCTGTCTCAGCCGTCCACGTGCTGAGATTATAGGCATGAACCACCATGCTTTGAAAGTTCTTCTTGTTTTGATTCCTACTTTGTTGTTGGAGAACATACTTATATGGTTTCAGTTCTCTTCAATGTGTCAGGATTTGTGTTATCACCTTAGATATTTTGGTGAATGCTCCATGGGCCCATGAACAAAATGGGTCCTGCAATTTTTGATTATAGAGTTCTACATCTGTTCTTAGGTCTTGCTGGTTGATGAATTTGCTGTTGTGTGTCTGTTGGCGATTTGGTTTTCTTTCTTTGCTCATCCTGAAACCCTGGCTGGACTGAAACTTGCTATGCTAGACCAGATTAGCCTAGAACTCATAAAGATCAAACTGCCTCTGCCTCCCAAGTGTTGGGATTAAAGAGGGTGACACCATGCCCTGCTTTCTGATAATTTTTAGGAGAAGAATATTGAAGTCTTTATTGTAACAGCAGGTATATCTTTCTCTTCTTTTACACCTGTCACATTTGCCTCATTTTTTGTAATGCTTGCATTTGTATATGTGTTTGTTTTAATGTATTGATGGTAAAGGTTGATAAAATAGAGGCTTGAACTTTGTAACCTTGGTGTGATGAGTAGAAACAATTGTGCCAGGTGTTGCAAGTACAAAGGTCAGAGCTTGCCTCTTTGGATTAAATCGCCACTCACCGCATCCCTTCAACCTTGCTATTTTTCTGACAGAAACTCTGAAATCTATACTGACAGAAGCCTCCATCTTCTCCATTGGTTATGGCTGTGACAAGCATAAAATGGAACCAGCCCCAATCTTTTCAGTAACAGCTCTTTGAAAACAAGATTTGAAATGTGAACTGATTTGCTTAACATTCATAATTTAAAAATTCAAATATCTAGAATGTATTGTCATTACTTCATGCTATATATAACTTCTCCCATGTGGCCTTTCCCTACTTCTCCATAAGGACATTGTCTCTCTGAAAAAGTTTTAATCCTAGAGCCTTGACTACCTTTCAACCAGTGGCTTTTCTTCCTTTTTAAGACAGTGGTGTGATAAATGCTTTTTTAACACAACTGTATGTACAATGTGCCAGTCTCATGACTTTTTTACTTTCTTATACAAGAGAAAGGCATTAAACCCCTACTCCAGCTTGTCAAATAAAACCCTTTCCTCACACTCTAGAATATATATATACATATATATATAGACTCTAGAATATATATATGTGCGTATATGTATATAATATACATATAAATATATACATATAATTATATATATATGAAAATGAGTTTAAGCTAGCCAGATTATTTATATTGAAGTAAGAAGAAAGTTCTGAGTAGTAGGAGTTGAGGGCGTTGATATCCCTAACCTAACATGGAAGAATGTGTGTATAAACACATTAGTGATTAACTGTGACACACATACATTTTCTGGTCAGGGGTATGGTAGAGTACATAATTTCAAACTATAGCTATGTATTATCTTGGTTTATAGAACTTGATTAGCTGGGAAATCCAAGGCAATTATGGTTGGTTGTTACATTCTCTTAAAAATGGGCACACAGTACACAGCAGGATAGCGGTCTTAAGTAAGTGACCTCAAGATGTATTATTAATTCTGGCTGTGAGGTCCAGCAAGAGTGCCAGTCATCTCCGTGAGAACCTCAGTGGAGTAAGAGGAACAGATGCTATGTCCCAAGCAAGTAGTGCACGTCCTCCTGGCTGGCTGTCACAGCTGATCGACACGATTGGAGCCTTTCAGTCCAGGCAGGCCCTCTCTCATGTTGACAGGGGAACTGACACAGAGCCCCGGGGGTTAAGCCTCCTAGTGGCAACTCTTATCAAGTCCAGAAAAAGAGCCAAAAAAAAAAAAGGACACATAGAGAAATGCTTCCCTTTCTCTGAGTGGTTTGAGTAATATTTCACAATGTTCCTCAAAAGATTATTTTTAAAGAATCGGCTCTGTAGGAGTGATGCTTTCTGCGATTGTTTTATCCTTCTTCCCTTTTGACTCTCCCTCATCTTACTCTTCCAGACCTTACACTTCTACATCAGATAACACAACCCTGCCTCAGACTCTACTCATAGGAAGCAGTCTAAGACAACAATCATCACAGCCATAGTGATTTTATTTTTTGTACTTTTCTGTGTCGTATGCCTAGTTAGAACTTTGTTGTTGTAAAGAGACACCATGACCATAGCAACTCTTATAATGGAAAATATTTAACTGGAGCTGGCATACATTCAGAGGTTTGGTTCATTATTGTCATGACAGGATGCATGACAGCATGCAGGTGCTGGAGAGGTAGTTGAGAATTCTACATCCTGAACAGCAGCCAGCAGGTAGAGAGAAAGCAACACTAGGCCTGGCTTGGGCTTCTGAACCCCCAAAGCCCACCTCCAGTGACACACTTCCTTCCAAAAATGCCACACCTCCCAATAGTGCCTCTCCCTATGAGCCTAAGGGGGCTATTTTCATTCAAACCACCATATCATGCTATATTTATAGCTGAAGCTGAAGAATGAGGACATTATGCATGGAATTCCACTGATGCCTAATTACAACCATGACATTAGAGTTGACAGTCTGTCTTTGGGGACTACAAAGGAGCAGCAGGCCTTCAGAAACCTTTGGTGTTAAGCCCTGGCTGTCATGGACCCTCAGGCATGTTCTCTGTTCCCTTGTACTAGTAGTTATTCATGTTTCCACTGGCTGATGAGCCTGAGGCCTCCAGAGCCTGAGGCTCACTTCTCTGCTCTCCTTTCTCATCTACTTTCTGCTTGATTGCTTCCCTTGGAACATTACTACTCCTACAACTAGCTCGCTTTCTTTCTTTCTTTCCTTCTTTCTTTCTTTCTTTCTTTCTTTCTTTCTTTCTTTCTTTCTTTCTT
>CAJQZJ010004763.1:17115673-17148329 GCA_907164525.1 Lophiomys imhausi
CTTTCTTTCTTTCTTTCTTTCTTTCTTTCTTTCTTTCTTTCTTTCTTCCTTCCTTCCTTCCTTCCTTCTTTCCTTCCTTCCTTTCTTTCTTTCTTTCCTTCCTTCCTTCCTTCCTTCCTTCCCTCTCTTCTTTTCTCTCTCTTTCTCTCCCCTCCTCTCCTCTTCTTTCCTTTTCTCTAATTTCTCCTCTCTCCTTCACTCTTTCCTCCACTTACCATCTTTTCTTCCTTTCTTCTGGTAAATTCTCTGTTAGAAAGTTCACAACCCATTTTTTAAGTAACATCCTTTTTTGTTGTTGTTGGGTTTTTTGTTTGTTTGTTTTTCAAGACAGGGTTTCTCTGTGTAGCCTTGGTTACTTTGGAGCTAACTCTGTAGACCAGGCTGGCCTCAAACTCACAGAGATCTGCCTGCCTCTGCCTCCCAAGTGCTAGGATTAACAGCACGTGCCACCACCATCTGGCCTAAGTAACATTCTTTGAGTCATGCTTCCAAGCAGTCTTATAGCAAGCCTTCAAATACAATGGTAAGAAAGGGCTGTAAAGATGCACAAAAAACTCTACATTGAAGACCTCACAATTTGGTACACAATTTCAGTGTCATAAAACAATTACCTCAGAATAGGTATTTTTTAATTGACAAAAATTGTATCTATTTATGGCAATGATTTTATATCCAATATATAATAATTGAAATAGTATGATTAGAATCTCTTTTATTTTTTAAAATATTTTTGCCAAAAAATTTTAGACATGATCTCACTATCTAGCCTCAGCTAGCCTGGAACTCATTATGTAGACCAGGCTGACCTCAAACTCACAGAAATCCATGTACCTCTGCCTCCCAAATTCTAGGATTAAAGGTGTGTGCCATCATCCCCAGTTCTTTCTCTTTAAATATTTGTGGTTTTTTTTTTTTTGCTTGTGTTTCAAGCCTACAAACCCGTTCTTTATAAAGTATAGAATTGTGGTAAATATATATTATTTGTCACTCTTCTGTGGAGTAGGCCATTAGAACTCATTTCACCAACCTTCTTGTTATTTCTCTCTTGTCTTCTACTGATAGTGTCTGTTTGTGCTTAGTTTTAAGTCCTCCACTCATCTTGGCATCCTGACAGTGGCTGCTCTACTGGTTATTTCAGCTTCCACTTTTGCAGTGCATACAAACTAAGTTCAGTATTTCCCAGTAAGATCTGAGAGAGGGGGCTAGAGAGATGGCTCAGCGGTTAAGACCACTGTCTGCTCTTAACTCAGAGGTCCTGAGTTCAATTTCCAGTGACCATATGCTGGCTCACAACCATCTATGCTGGGATCTGATGCCATCTTCTGGAAGGCAGGCAGATAGACCACTTATATACATAAAATAAATAAATATTTAAAAAAAGATTTGAGAGAAAAGTTGAGAGTGGGAAAAGGAGAAGGAGGGACTGACAGAAAATGAATATGTGTTCTCATGGCCAGTTCCACCTCTGTGTTCCTATGACCCTTTTACGCTAACCCATTCTGGGAAAGCTTAGAATCTCCAAGATATTTTACTTGGGATCCTTATTTCGAACCCAAATGATTCAGGAAATGCCCAAAGCAATTATGAGTATCCCATAACATTTTTATTGTCATGGCAACATATAAAAGTTGTCCTTTTAGCAATTTTTAAATGCACAATGTAGTGGCAGCAAGCTCATTTATATTCTTCTGTGATCATAGCCACTATCCATCCTCAGAACTTTTCATGGTCCTAACCTGAAATGCTGTACCTGGTCAACAGTTACTTCCATAGTGTGTTGCCTAGCTTTGCTAAGTTTATGAAATGATCCATCATTAGTCTTCTTGGTGCAGTTACCTGAGAATTCTACCCTTAGTAACTAAAAACTAGGAACATAGTGAATACTATTAGCCATGCTGAATTGGGTTTCTCATTAGGTGGGTAGGTAGCCCTTCCATACAAAAAGCATCTAAACTGAAGAGTCCTGGATTGAAAAAGAAAATGAACAGGCATTATGGTCTTTATTTTAAATTTTTGATGCTTGTCAGCAGATCTCTGTGAGTTCAGGGCTAGTCCTGGATTGAAAAAGAAAATGAACAGGCATTATGGTCTTTATTTTAAATTTTTGATGCTTGTCAGCAGATCTCTGTGAGTTCAGGGCTAGCCTGGTCTACAGAGTGAGTTCCAAGACAGCCAGGGCTACACAGAGAAACCCTGTCTTGAAAAACTAATTTTTTTTTTGCTGCTTATCATATACAGCCACTGTGATGATGCTCAAATGGAGAAGTTGTTTCTAATTTCAGTCCTGAAAGCTCTTGCCTTTTAGCTCCATGCCAACATATTTTCACATTCTTTGTGCCAGACTTCCAGAGTCTGAGATTTTAAAAAAGAGATCTTGTTTTCGTGGACCCCAGGCCCTGTAGGCTCCAATGTTGTCATTTGCATAGACAAATTCACAGCTGTTCGTATCCTTACCTACGCAGACCTCAACAGAGTCACACCAGGAGGTGGAATGAAGAAAACATTGGGCGGTGGTTGCCTGATACTGATCAATGATTCAGAGAAATATGAAGTGAGGGAACAAGGACCATCTGTAACTCATACCATCTAAAAAGAAATGCTGTGTGTCTGTAGATAGCCAGCTCTCACAAGCACTGGACATTCTATTTGACTTAAAAGGAAAGTACACAGATAGATTTGGGGCAGAGAAAATAGCCATCCCATCTCTGGGTCTGTTTCCTACCCAGCAGAATGTAGGCAGTGCTTGGGTAGCTGTTAGACTAGTTATTTTGACATAGGTGTTTTGCTTGGTACATGACCAGTCATGTGGGAAAGGCTGGTCCTACCGGCTCTTACATAATCATTCTCCTCCAACAAGTCTCAGTCTTACCCTTTCGAATCAAGGTTCTTAAAGGTCATCTTTAAATTAAATCTCTCATGCCCCTAAATAGAGAGTGAGAGTCTACATAAAGTTCCTGACCCTAGCCCAACCTGTAGAGATTTTCACATTCTTGCAGCAGAGTGAATTTAGTTTTACAAAGCTCTCACTTAAAAATATAGGGATAGATATCCAAGATGGCGCCGACCATAGAGCAGTGCATCTGAGTAGTAGGTGAATGAGATTAGTCATTGTGGAGTGAATGTGAGGTCCCCTAGCCTACAGTGAAGCACAGACGGTGTCTGAATGCCCACAGCGAACATTGAGACCGGTCACCAGGTAAAAGAGCCCACGCAGTTCCCGGGAACACAACCCTGAGATCAGCCAGCTCCGTCACCGGTCTGGAGAGGAGCTCTGGCTAGAGATCTAGCCCAGGAGCGGATCCAGCCCACAGCTCCAGCCACAGACCAGCGGCCCCGCCTGTCTGCCTGATATCCAGCCTGCACTCGAGCCCCACCACAAGAGCAAAGGTAAGTGAGATTATTTTTTTCCAGAGTTTCCAACGTGGTGGCACAGTGTGCACTGTAGCGGAGAGGAAGAGACCTAACCCAGTCACAGAAAAGCAATTAGGAGCCAAGACTGCCTGCAAACAGAGCCCGGGACAGTGTGTTCTGTTCTCCACAAATACTGGGGTGGGTGGGTCACTCACCCTAGCACCCAAGCATCTGAGGCAGTCAGCAACAGGCGCACTGAGGCCGGCATCTGTTGTGGGTGGAGCTCCCTGCCTGCATAGTCAGCCCAGCTGGGGAGCCAGAACGACTGGGTCAGTGAGAGGAGAACACAAACCCAACCACAGCTCTACCTGCCTTTTTGAGGAGACCTGTCAGCTCCCAGGTCCTCAGAGGCTAGCCCTCTCCCCACTCCAATCCCCTCTATATTGGTCCAATTGGGTCACAAGCAGTTGAGGAGAGCAGCAGCCACCCTCCTCTCCGAGAGCCAGTCAGTCTATTACAGGAATCTGCCTGCCATCTGGAGGTAAACACCAGGATCTCAGGATCAGCCAACCCCCAGGGCAGGGAGTTTTCCTGAGCACCAAGGTCAGGTAACAAAAGAAACAAACAGATAACACCTGGGTCCATCTGATGACAAAAGGTCAGCGCAAGAACATTGTAAAAAAAAACCAAAACAATAGGATGTCTCCAGATCCTAGCAATAATGCTACAGACAACTCTGGACAGCTGAACCCAATTGAAGCAAAGGAAAATGTCCTTAATCCTACGCTTATATTAATAATAGAAGGCCTAAGGGAGGAAATCAAATACCTCAGAGAACAACAACAAAGTACTGCAAAGGAGGTGATGGAAATGAATAAAGCGCTTAAAGGAATGGAAGACCTGAAAAGGGAAGTTGAAGCAATGAAGAAAATCCAATCTGAGACATCCATAGAACTGGAAAACCTTAAGAAAAGAATCGGAACTACAGACACTAGCATCACCAACAGAATACAAGAGATGGAAGAAAGAATTTCAGGCTCAGAGGATAAAATTGAAGAAATGGATACATCTGTCAAAGAAAATGTCAAATCTAAAAAAGTCCTGACACAAAACCTTCAGGAAATCAAGGACACAATGAAAAGACGGAATCTCAGAATAATAGGAATAGAAGAAAGAGAAGAGTCCCACCTCCATGGACCAGAAAATGTCTTCAACAAAATCATTGAAGAGAATTTCCCAAATCTAAAAAAAGAGATGCCTATAACTGTACAAGAAGCTTACAGAACCCCAAATAGATTAGACCAGAAAAGAAAATCTTCCCGCCACATAATAATCAAAACACTAAATGTACAGAACAAAGAAAGAATTTTAAAAGCTGCTAGGGAAAAGGGTCAAGTAACATATAATGGCAAACCTATCAGAATCACACCTGACTTTTCTTCAGAGACTCTAAAAGCCAGAAGGGCCTGGACAGACATCTTGCAGACCCTAAAAAACCACAAATGCCACGCCAGACTACTATTCCCTGCAAAATTGTCAATCAACATAGATGGAGAAAACAAGATATTCCATGACAAAGCTAAATTCAAACAATATCTATACACAAATCCAGCTCTACAGAAGATGTTAGAAGGAAAACTTCAACCCAAAGAGGTTAACTACACACAAGAAAGCACAGGAAGCAAATAACGTGCCTGCAGCAAAAACAAAAAGAAAGAAGCTCACTCACACACTATTTCTACCAACATCAAGATGGCAGGAAGTAACAATCACTGGTCATTAATATCTCTCAACATCAATGGACTCAATTCCCCAATAAAAAGGCACAGGCTAGCAGAATGGATGCGAAAACAGAATCCCACATTCTGCTGTTTACAAGAAACACACCTCAGCAAAAAAGATAGACATTATCTCCAAGTAAAGGGCTGGAAAAAGATATACCAAGCAAATGGACCCAAGAAAAAAGCTGGAGTAGCAATTCTAGTATGCAACAAATTGGATTTTCAACCAACATTAATCAAAAGAGATGGGGAAGGACACTATATACTCATCAAAGGAAAAATCCACCAAGATGAAATTTCAATACTAAACATCTATGCCCCAAATGTAAGACCACCCACATTCATTAAAGAAACACTGCTGAAGCTCAAATCCCACATTGAACCTCACACATTAATAGTGGGAGACTTCAACACACCACTCTCACCACTGGACAGATCAACAATGCAGAAACCAAACAGAGAAATAATGAACCTCACAGATGTCATGAATCAAATGGACCTAATTGATATCTACAGAACATTTCACCCAAAAACAAAAGGATACACTTTCTTCTCGGCACCTCACGGAACCTTCTCCAAAATCGACCATATAGTCGGTCACAAAGCAAGCCTCAACAGATACAGGAAAATTGAAATCACTCCTTGTAACTTATCAGACCATCATGGAATAAAGCTAGGCTTCAACAGTAACAAAAACAACAGAGTGCTTGCAAAAACATGGAAACTGAACAACTCTCTCCTCAATGACCTCTGGGTCAGGGAAGAAATAAAAAAAGAAATTAAAGTCTTCTTAGAACTCAATGAAAATGAAGGCACAACATACCCAAACTTATGGGACACATTGAAAGCAGTGCTAAGAGGAAAGTTTATAGCTCTAAGTGCCTTCAAAAAGAAACTGGAGAATTCCTGTACTAGCCACCTAAAAGAACACCTGAAAGAGCTAGAACAAAAAGAAGCAAACACTCCCAAGAGGAGCAGACGAGAGGAAATTATCAAACTCAGGGCTGAAATCAACAACTTAGAAACAAAAAGAACAATACAAAGAATCGACAAAACCAAGAGCTGGTTCTTTGAGAAAATCAACAAAATAGACAAGCCCTTAGCTAAACTAACTAAAAGGCAGAGGGAAAATACCCAAATCAACAAAATCAGAAATGAAAAGGGGGAAATAACAACAGACATTGAGGAAATCCAAAGAATCGTTAGGTCCTACTTCAAAAACTTGTACTCCACAAAATTGGAAAATCTAAATGAAATGGACAATTTTCTTGATAGATTCCACCTACCAAGGTTAAATCAAGAACAGGTAAACAAATTAAACAGTCCTATAACCCTTAAGGAAATAGAAGAAGTCATTAGACGTCTTCCAACCAAAAAAAGCCCAGGCCCAGATGGTTTCAGCACAGAATTCTACCAGACATTCAAAGAAGAGCTAACACCAATATTCTTCAAACTCTTCCACAACATAGAAACAGAAGGAATACTGCCAAACACATTCTATGAGGCCACAGTTACCCTGATACCTAAACCTCACAAAGACCCAACGGAGAAAGAAAATTTCAGACCAATTTCCCTTATGAACATGGATGCAAAGATACTTAATAAAATACTTGCAAACCAGATCCAAGATCACATCAAAAGTATCATACACCATGATCAAGTAGGCTTCATCCCAGGGATGCAGGGGTGGTTCAACATTAGAAAATCCATCAATGTAATCCACCACATAAACAAGCTGAAAGAAAAGAACCACATGATCATCTCATTGGATGCTGAAAAAGCTTTTGACAAAATACAGCACCCTTTCATGATAAAAGTCTTAGAGAGATCAGGCATACAAGGACCATACTTAAAAATAATAAAAGCAATTTACAGCAAGCCAATAGCCAACATCAAACTAAATGGAGAGAAACTTAAAGCATTTCCTCTAAAATCAGGGACAAGGCAAGGCTGCCCACTCTCTCCATATCTCTTCAACATAGTACTTGAAGTTTTAGCTAGAGCAATAAGACAACTAAAAGAGATCAAGGGGATACAAATTGGAAAGGAAGAAGTCAAAGTATCCCTATTTGCAGATGATATGATAGTATACATCAGTGACCCCAAAAATTCCACCAGAGAACTTCTACAGCTGATAAACTCCTTCAGCAAGGTGGCCGGATACAAAATCAATTCAAAAAAATCAGTAGCCCTTCTTTACACAAAAGATAAATGGGCTGAGAAAGAAATAAGGGAATCAACACCCTTCACAATAGCCACAAATAATATAAAATACCTTGGGGTAACTCTAACCAAGCAAGTGAAAGACCTGTATGATAAGAACTTCAAGACCCTGAAGAAAGAAATTGAAGAAGATATCAGGAGATGGAAAGATCTCCCTTGTTCATGGATAGGTAGGATCAACATAATAAAAATGGCAATCTTACCAAAAGCAATATACAGATTCAATGCAATTCCTATCCAAATACCAACTCAATTTTTTACAGATCTGGAAAAAACAATTCTCAACTTCATATGGAATAACAAAAGACCCAGAATAGCTAAATCAATCATGTACAATAACAGAACATCTGGAGGTATCACCATCCCAGATTTCAAGCTGTACTACAGGGCAATAGTAATAAAAACAGCATGGTACTGGTATAGAAACAGACCAGTTGACCAATGGAATCGAATTGAAGACCCAGAAATAAACCCACACATCTATGGTCACTTAATTTTTGATAAAGAAGCCAAAAACATACAATGGAAAAAGGAAAGCATCTTCAATAAATGGTGCTGGTCTAACTGGATGTCAACATGTAGAAGAATGCAAATAGATCCATACTTATCACCCTGTACAAAACTTACGTCTAAGTGGATCAAGGACCTCAACATAAATGCAGACACACTAACATTAATAGAAGAGAAAGTGGGAAAAAGCCTTGAAATCATTGGCACTGGTAGCAACTTCCTGAATAGAACACCAATAGCTCAGGCACTAAAACAAACAATCAATAAATGGGACCTTATAAAATTGAAAAGCTTCTGTAAGGCAAAGGACACTGTCCTTAGAACAAAACAGCAGCCTACAGAGTGGGAAAGGATCTTCACCAACCCAACATCTGACAGAGGGCTAATATCCAAAATATATAAAGAACTGAAGAAATTAAACACCAAAAAATCAAATAACCCCATCAATAAATGGGGTACAGAGCTAAACCGAGAATTCACCGAAGAGGAATCTCTAAAGGCTGAGAGGCATTTGAGGAAATGTTCAACATCTTTGGTTATCAGGGAAATGCAACTTAAAACAACTCTGAGATTCCATCTCACACCTGTCAGAATGGCTAAGATCAAAAACTCAAATGATAGCACATGCTGGCGAGGATGTGGAGAAAGGGGAACACTCCCCCATTGCTGGTGGGACTGCAAATTTGTGCAACCACTTTGGAAATCAATCTGGAGATATCTTAGAAAATTGGGAATAAATCTACCTCAAGACCCAGCCATACCCCTCTTGGGCATATATCCAAAAGATCTGAAAAGAAACCAAAAGGACATTGCCTCAACAATGTTCATAGCAGCTTTATTTGTAATAGCCAGAAACTGGAAACAACCCAGATGTCCATCAACTGAAGAATGGATAAAAAAACTGTGGTTCATATACACAATGGAATACTACACAGCTATCAGAAATGAGAAAATCATGCATTTCAAAACCAAATGGATGGAACTAGAAAAGCTCATTCTAAGTGAGCTGACGCAGTCCCAGAAAGATAAACATGGTATGTATTCCCTTACAAATGGATATTAACCATACATCAGAGGATAACTATCCTACAACCCACACACCCAAATAGACAGGAACCTAGCATATCTATCCTAGGAAAAATTCTACCCACCAGTGAGTCATGGAATCTGCTGCAGGTTAGTGGAACCCCACACCCTAGATGGTGTGCCTTATCAAGCTCCAGTACGAGTGTAAGCTCTTGGGCCTCACATGACGCAAGATCTGAGGGAGTATGATATGTGAGGACCCACCTCATCTGAGGAGAAGGAGAGTACCAAGTAGAGGAACAAGGAGGGAGGGAGGGAGGAAGGGAGGGAGGGAGGGAAGGAGAGAGGGAGGGAAGGAGAGATGAAGGGAGGGGCCAAGAGGGGAGGAGGGAGGAAACTATGTTCTAGAAATAAATAATACTATTTTAAGAAAAGAGTTAATAAGCTTAAAAATATAATAAAAATACAATATAAAATTTTCAAACTATAATTTACCTTACTGGCATGAAAAGAAAATGGCCTTAATTTCAGATTAGAATGTTAGACTGCAGGTGGCTACAGAGATTACACAAACTTGATAGCAGCTTAAAAGTTTTTTTTTTGTTTTTTGGTTTTTTTTGTAGAGGTATAGGCTATTTCCATGGTTTGGCATTACAAAGCAGGTAACAGGTTTAAAACACTGTAAATAAATTAAAGGTGACAGCTGTTCAACCTGGTTTTACAAACCTCCAAGAGTTGAAAAAACTTAGAGCTAAGGTAAAATAATGCATGGTGTTAGCCCATGCCTTTACCTCCAGCAGAGACAGGAGGATCACTATAGAGTTAGTTGTCTTATAAATTCTAGAGTTACAAGAAACAGGGTGGTGATGGTGCACACCCTTAGTCACATCATTGGGGAAGAATACACCCTCAATCCCAACACACTAGAGACAGAAACAGGCAGATCTCAGAGCTCAAGGCCACCTGATACAAAACAAACTCTAAACAGAGAAAAACTTTGATCCAGGGGTGGAGGAGCACATCTTTAATCCCATCAGTTGGAAACCACATGTCTTTGATCCCAAAATTTAGAATGCAGAGACAGGCACATAGGATTTGGAAAGATTTAAGTTTAAAAGCTACTTACAAAAGGCAGGCTGCAATTCAAACAAATTGTCCTTTGAGATCTCAAAATATATACACTAAAGGTTTGTTTAGCTCCAAAATATCAAAATAATTTCTTCTTTAATCCGGATTGAAAGGTAATACTTTATATATTATCAAAAAACCAAATTTGCTCCAGGAAAAACATTACCTGACCCCCCCAAAAAAAGGTAATTGTCCCAGAGTTAGGATTAGGGCAGGGCTCTGTTCTTATCTTTCCAGGAGATTTAAAGCATCCATTCAAGGAATCCAGGGACAACTGGACAAAGGAAACCTCAGCAGAAAACAGATCAGACACCAAAGAAGACAAGTGGCCCAGATGATCCAGCCTTGCAGACTTCTTCAATAGCAGTTTCCTCAGAAGTCTATAACCACAACAACTCAAAATCGCTAAGATTGTTCAGCTCCACAGACTACTCCAGCCAGATCTTCAGTAAAGTTCTGAAGATCAGCTTCTGTCTATGAACTTCGTAGGACATCTAAATAGCTGAGCACAAAGGGACTGAACATCAAATGATTCTATTAACATTTTTAACCATTTTTCCATTCTTATTTGGGCCCCAAACAGGTTTACTACGTCCCAAATCAGCAGGAAGTCATTTTAAGAGAACAACATCCCATCCCCAGAAGATGGGGAGGGTGTTCTTCCCCTTTGGTTATTTGATAGATAATAGAAAATTTTGTTATTTAGGGGAAAAGACTACAAGCTGTTAAATGGTCTTGTTAAATGGGTTTTGGAGGTTAGACCCAGGGACTTCTCTCTTTTGCTTTTCTGTATCCTCCTTTCTCTCCTATATAGGAGTGAACAGACTTGAGAAAAATGGGACATAGACATAGTATAGGAAAGAACAAGAAAAAAGGACAGATTATTGAATATAGCTTTATACCTTTGTATACTGATACAAAATTAATATTATATTTGGCTAAATTGGTATTGATCATTGTATATTAATGCAAATTTAAGATTGTATAGGGCTACATCGGTATTGATCTTTGTATATTGATACAAAATTAAGATTATATTTGGCCACAATGGTATTGACCCTAGTATATTAATGTAAAATTAAGATTGTATTGGGCTACATCGGTACTGATCTTTGTATATTGATACAAAATTAAGATTATATTTGGCCACATTGGTATTGATCTTTGTATATTGATACAAAATTAAGGGTAACGCTTCTTAAAGGTATTGTTTGTAGTAATACTTAAAAATGAAATGTCAAGTTTTGACCTCTCGCTACCAACCGACATAAACTGTTTAGGATAATTAAGAAACGGAAACTAATAGTCATGAAAACGTGTCATTTTGTTAGTTACTATGACAGTCTATCACAGTTATTTTCTAAGCTACTCAGAAATCAAGTTGCTAAGAGACAAGCAATATTTGCTTATCTAAATATAAGAGATAGATAGGGCATCTTCAAAAACCTCAAGAGATCTGCAGAATATGGCATTCAAAGATGTTTTCTTAACTTAAGATTTTTTGATATCGAGACATGTCAGCTCCTGACAGCACCCCCTATATTACTCCAAGTAGAAGATGAGCATCGAAGAATCTCCAGTGGGAGATGATTAAATTGGTGGTAAGCCATTCTCTTGGCAAGAAAAACCACTTGCTTCAACTGTAGACAGACTTCTGTCCAAAAAGGACAAAACTTGGAAGCAGGTAAGTCGACAGCCTGGCTCTGCCAAGACAGGGTAGGTAAGTCCTTCATAATTCCTGCTCTACAACCAATGTCTGTCAGAGAAATGGGGCCAAATGGCTGAAGATTGATGCTGTAATGTATGGAGAGAAAATGGGAACTGTCCAGGCAGCCACTGGTATGTCATTTTTTAGTTTTGGAAGCTGCAGGCCCTGCACTTCCTATATAATCATATATATTTATCCCTCTCAGGTCTCTGAGGTGGTTGAAGAATAGATACCTAGAGTCTCATAGTTAAATTTTGAGTTGTTTAGGAATCAAGAGGGCGTTCTGGATCTAAGAAGATATTTTTAAAATTATGAGGCAAGTTAGTATGAAAGCTGAGTTAGATATAGAACTTTAAACACATGGAGATGGTTAGATAGTAGAATGTTAAAGTCAGGTGCCAAATACATATGGACTGGACACTGGGAATGTATGCTAAGCCATATAACTCTTATAATCGTGGCCTATTTATTTCTGTTGTTTTGTATTGTATTTATAGTTATAAGAAAAAGAACCATTATTTGGACTGAAAGGGAGAGCTGTTGGGGGGAAAAATTAATACCTTAAACTAAAAAAAAAAAAGAAGGGAAGAGGATGGTGGGGCTGAGGGGGAGGAGGGTGGAAGGGTGGGACTGGAGGGGGGAGTAGGGAGGGGATTGTGATTGAGATGTAACTTGAAGAAATAAAAAATAAATTATTAAAAAAAAATATATAGGGATATCCAGGCAATGGTGGCGCACACTTCTAGTGCCAGCACTAGAGAGGAAAGGGAAGTGAAATCTCAGAATTCGAGGCCAGCCTGGTCGACAGAGTGAGTTCCAGGAAAGCCTGGGCTACACAGAGAAATTCTGCTTTGAGAAATAATAAAATAGGGATAGCAGAATTATTAAGTCTATATTAGTACAAGATGGGTGCTTTAGTCTATCTTAGCTTTAAGTTTTTCACCTGAAAATGGGAATAATAGTAATAGCACAGGTTCTTTTTGGTTCTTGTCTTTGTTTTATTTGAATGTACATGGGTGTTTTGCTGGCATATAAGTCAGTTGTGTTTCTGGTGCCTGTGGAGGTTGGAAAAGGGATTCAGATTTCTTGGCCTGGAGTTACTGATGGTTGTGAGCTGTCGTGTGGGTGCTGGAATTGAACCCTACTCTTCTGCAAGTACAGTCAGTGCCCCTATCGGGTAGCTGTCTCTCCAGCCCATCGCCAGTTAAGTCTTATCCAAGTGATTGGAATAGCCCAAATCCCTACTAATAAGTAAACAAAAGTTGTGTGTATATGACATTTATTTAGCTGTTCATCCATCAATGAGTTCCATTTTTGAAATGCTGATGCTTGCAAGGCAGGTGCCCTACAACCAACTCAGCCTCACATTTGTAAAAAGGCATGACATTCTGACATATGCTACTGTATAGATGAACCTGAAGAATGTGATAAATGAAATGCGCCAGACACACACAAACAGAGCCATATTTGATGATCTCACTTAGGTGTCTAGAACAGCCAAATGCACAGAGATAGAGAGCACAAGAGTATGATGACAGCAGAATTTAAGAAAGGGACACTGGGCATCACTGTTGAATGAGAACAGGGACTCAGAATAAAGAACCTAAGCCAGGTGTGGTGTCACAGGCCTGCAATCCCAGCACTCTGTAATGTGAGCTCACTCAAGGCTGCAGAGTGAGTTCTAGGCCAAGGCGAGAACTTATCTCAGCCTAAACTAAACCAAATCAAGCTAATTTTGTAGAGGAACAGTGATCAGGGTTGTACAATGTGATTGTAATTCATGTCATTGAACTGTACTTTTAAACTTGGTAGGTTTTCTGTGATACATTTGTACCTAATGAAAAATATGTTTAAAGTGCTTGGAACTGAGTCTGATGCACAGTGAAATACCTGGGTTATTTGTCACATCTCTTGTGCTGTTGCCTAATTCTGTCCTTTTGTGATTGTATTTTTGTTCAGCATTCAGTTTGATGTCATCTCAACTTCAAGGCAAGAGCCATGTCATAATTTGACTTGTCCTTCATTGACCTGCCTGTGTCCCTTACAGTTAGCTGGATTCTGTAAATCATTGACTGCTAAGTGCAGATTCCAAATAACCTGTTTTATAATAATGTGGCTCGTGCTTGCAAAGCAGTGAAGCAGGTCTCAGTGCTTTCTCTCTTTGTAGGTTTCTAGGATGGTGGTTGAGAGCAAGGATTTAGAATCCAACAGACTTGAATTTGAGTCGTCAATTACTAAGCATGTCTGTCACTCGTCTATCCAGCTTCTATTCTCTCTGGTTTCTATGATGAATAGAATGAAATAATGTATGCTGAGAACATGTCCTCCAGAGAATGGTAGTCAATATAAACATTTGTTTAATACTAAGCAACATTGCCAGATTAAATTTGTTGCTCTGAAAGTCTGGCAAATTGCTTAAAACAGATGCCAATCCCCATATTCCAATTCCAGTGGATATTGCTGCAGTAGAGGACCATGTCTTGGGCTGGAAAGTTGGCTCTCTGCTAAAGTGTTTGCTGGACAAACAAAAGGGCCTAAGTTTAGATTTTCCAGAACCCACCCACATTAATAAAAACCCTGTAGCCTACAAATGCAATCTTAGAGCTGAGGAGGCAGATATGAGAGGATCCCTGGGGCTTGCTGGATAGCCAGTGTAGCTGAATCAGCAAGCTTTGGGTTCTGAGAGAGACCTTGCTTCAAAATAAGGTGGAGAATGATTGAGAAAAACACTTGCTACTGACCTGTACATGCAGATGCACGAATGTGCATATGCACACCCCCCGGAATACACAAACACCCATACACACACACACACACACACACACACACACACACACTCACTCACTCACAAGACAATATCTTGAGAATCATAAGGGAGACTGAGAGGATCAGAGGGCCTTTCTACTGCCCTCATGTACTCCCAGATAAACCAGTAAGATGCTGAGGGCTCGGGCAGGGTGAGTAGAGGCTTTCTTAGGTCAGAGGGCATCCTCACTCAACACATACGACCACTCTTAGGTGTAAATGGTAGCTCAGAGTCTTCAGGTGAAGCTGAGCTCAGTAAAATCAGACTGAGATTCCAACATGTTTGGAGAAGAGCTAAGGAGCTACTGGCCTTACCCATAGAGAAAAGGAACTACTAAAGACCAGGAACTATTAAAGACATTACTTAGAGATGAGACTTGTTTTTAAGAACTGGCAGTGGGGTATGAGTATAACTTGACTGTGTTTGCCTGGCATGTATGAAACTCTGGGTTTGCAAGATTGTTACAGGCACGCACCCAATACTCAGGAGGTGGATGCAAGAGGATCAGAAACTCAAGGTCCTCCTTAGCTACAAAGTGAGTTCAAACTAGCCTGAGACACAGAAGAGCCTGTCTCAAAAATAAAAGTAGAAATGACTGCTGTTGGTGGCTTTGGCACTGGTCAGCACTGAAAGCTAATGAACTGTCTGGAGAGATGAAGTAATGAAAGGCCAGTTTTTCGTGTAACAGAAACAAGATATTAAATCCTCTTGTCTTCTAACTCCCCAGAGGCTTTTTACAGAATGGAGCAATGGGCTTTCTATTAGCCTAGGGAAAGGGCATGTGGCCATATTTCCAAGTGAATGTGAACGGCACAAGAGACTTTCTTGGAATCGACATTCCAGAAGTCTAGATCTTGAGAAAATAAAATATAATCATGTACTGGAATAAGACCTTTGATGTCCCAACACTTGTTGGGGTGAGGAAATAACTTTGAAGGACAGAGCAAACATAAGAAGAGAGCACTTGGCATGTGTAGTGAATTACTAAGGGCTTTTGGAATGCAGATCGGTCTGGCACATGGCAGTGTATGGTCCTGGGCAACAGATGTAATTGGTAAAGCCTGGGAAACTGAGAAAAGGGGCTTTTGGATGTTGCCTCTCTTCAAAAGACTTTGAGTGGCCAAAGTGGGCAGAGCTCAGTTGGACAGCCTAGACTCAAGGTGCTTGGTTGAGGGGTGTGAGTGCAAAGCCCCAGAAACTGTGGGAGGCCAGGGGAGCTGCCAAAGAGCATAAGTAAGGGAAAGAAACCTCGAGAGATCACACCCTATTTAAGGATGTGGAGGCGGAACCAGAGAGAGAGAGAGAGAGAGAGAGAGAGAGACCCACGCCCAAGCTATAAGACACACATAGGTGTGAAGACATGCACCAGCTGCTTGTACTGAGGTCGTGCTGACAGAAAAAGCCTCAGAAAGGGGCTCTGGTCACAAGCCAGCCCAGGAAGGCTGTCAGGAAGGACATGGCATAGAGCCTGCCAAGAGAAAATTTGTGAAAACTGGGCACTGAAGACATCCGTCCATGGGCCCAAGAGCCGCTGAGTGAGTGAATGAGGCACAAGGAGGCCACCCGAAAACCTCAAAAACAGGCTGGAAGGTAACCCTTGTCACGTGAGGGCAGGATATAGGCAAGACAAGTGAATTCGCACCCCCCTCCCCTCCAAGGCCTGGAAGCCAAGGCAATGCCATTACACCAAGGACTAAGCCTCGGTGCACAGGTCCTTCCCTGAGGGGTTCAGCTAGTTCAAATGGCGGCCTCAGGTGTCTGTGGGCAGTCTCGGCTGACTGAAGCTGGCCCCAAGCTCAGCAATTGAAGCAGGCTGGCTGCAAGAGCCAACGAGCCTAAGGAGAAAGCCTCAAACCTAGGCTGAACTGAGGCAGAGGCTGCCATAACAATGCCAGAGCCAGACTGCTAATTGCTGTTTGAGGTGTCCGAGCAGGCAGACTGCAATCAAGTTGCCCCAAGGACCTGATAGCCTTTCAAATTAGGGTTAGGGTTGGTTGTTAGGTTACAGGTGTTTTATTAGGTGTTATTAAATACAGTTCAATGAAATTTTCATTTACCATCCTGGAGCAGTCCTCGACAGAGGGCTAGTTGTGAGATGGCTCAGTGCATAAGGGGGCTTGCTGCCATGCCTGATTACCCTAGTTCTGTCCTGGGACCCACATGGCAGAAGGAGAAAGCCAACTCCCAAAAGTCATCCTCTGACCACCCATATGGGCAGCAGGTCACACATGAGTGTGAGTACACACACATATGCATGCACATGTGTGAACACATGCATGCACAAACACGTACACACAAATAAGTAAAGTAATAAAAACATTTAAAGAAAGATAGAGGACCACAGGCTGTGGCACACAGAACTCCTTACCTGATGGACAGCCGCTGCCACCCTCACCCTGCCACTCATTGCCGTGTGTTTGCTTGTCTTGCCTGTGGAGCGACATAAGTATCCCATGTTTATCAGCCAACGCTTCAAACATAGGTGAATTCTATTTCCCACCCATAGAAGATGTGTGTAAGTTACATCCAAGGTCTCAATATGTAACCTTGGCTGGCCAGGAACTCACTGTGTAGATGAGGCTGGTCTTGAACTCACAGAGATCTGCCTGCATCTGCCTCTGAGTGCTGAGGACATGCCTGGATTTCATACAGGTTTAAAGGGTACAAATCCTAGAGCTTCAGGAGCTCCTCTCTGTAAGGAAGATGAGCACCCAGGATAAAAGATTCATTGGCAATGACAATCATACTTAAAAAGTGTCCTTGGAGGTCATGGTGAGCAGCAGGCTCCTTCTGTCGTATCAATTTAGGTTATTCTAGCTATATTTAAATTTTATATTAGAAGTAGTAAGTCAGAGCTTCATAAATAAACTAAAGCTGAACTTTTATGTGGTAGAAAAGGTACTATAAGTACATAATATCAGAACTCACTGTATATTTACATACTTAGCAGAAGACTTTGAAAAGGCTATAAAATGCCCATATGAATGTTTCATACATTCTGAATTTTGTCAGGTTAATATGAGGATTTATAAATAATTGAAAGTCTGGATCTTTGTAAGCAACCAATCGATCATTTGACAACTAAAGAAATTTACTGGATCATTTGAGATGTTCAATGTGCCCATGTTACTTTGGTTCTCTATAGTTTCCAGTTTTGTCTCAGACTTCAGGGATTTTGGGGAGCCTCTGTAAGATGTTTAAGTGGCTCCTTAGTTTGGTTTTTCCTTTCAGTAGATATGGTAAATCATTTATCATTAGTTCTGTATTTGTAAATCTTCTTTTTTTAAATGTGGATCTTCTCCTGCTAATATGCCTGAATCTCCATTTCACAATTTAAGGGCAGTTCCCCCTTCTCCTCTTTGTTTCCTTCATCCTCCTCTTCCTCCTCCTTCTAGCTCACTTTCAATCTATCCAAAGCTAGTGTCAGACTCTTGGCCCAGCCTCTCCAGTGCTGGGCTTACTGCTGCCGGTTACCATGCCTGGCTGACTCCACGGGGCTTCTTTTCAGAGCCAGGTTAGGACAGGAAGGGTGTTCTGACTCTGCCACTTGACCTGCTATTATCTTGGATATATTACTTCACTGAGCTTCTGCTGGACGGTGGGGCTTGAGTAATTTGATGTGATTGATGTGGCTCTTATTCCCTACTGTTTATTAGGTGATGACTTCACTGACTGTCACAGTTAGGGTTCTATTGCTGCAATGAAACACCAAGACCAAAAAAGCAAGTAGGGGAGGGAAGGGCTTATTCGGCTTATACTTCCAGATCATAGTCCATCACTGGAGGAAGTCAGGGCAGGAACTCAAGCAGTGCTGGAACCTGGAGGCAGGAGCTGATACAGAGGCCATGGAGGGGTGCTCTGTACTGACTTGCTTCCCCTGGTTTTCTCAGCGTGCTTTTTTTATAGAACTCGGGACTACCAGTCCAGGGATGGCACTACCCACCATGGGCTGGGCCCTCCCCCATTGATCAGTAATTGAGAAAATGCCTTAAAGCTGGATCTCATAGAGGCATTTTCTCACCTGAGGTTCCTTCCTCTCTGATGATTCTAGGTTGGGTCAAGTTGACACACAAAACTACAATGATGTATTTTTAAAATAAATAAATTAATTAATTTTACATCTTGACTGTAGTTCCCCTCCCTCCTCTTCTCCCAGTACTTCCCCCCCCCCTTCACTCCTCCTTTTTTTCTTTTCGGAAAAGGGCAGGCCTCCCATGGATATCAACTAGCCATGGCATCTCAAGTTGCAGTAAGACTAGTATTGAAGCTGGACAAGGCAGTCCAGTAGGGGAAAAGGATCCCCAAAGGTGGACAACAGAGTCAGAGACAGCCCCTCCTCCCGATGTTAGGAGTCCCACTTGAAGACCAAGCTACACAACTGTAACATGTGTGTAGAGGATCTAGGTCAGTCCCATGTAGGCTCCGTGGTTGGCGGTGAAGTCTCTGTGAGCTCCCATGAGCCCAGATTAGTTGATTCTGTGGGTTTTCTTCTGGATACATTTTATTTTGAAAAGTACATGGGAAGTGAGACATTTCTGTTTCTGCAAGTTCCTGCAACACTTTGTCCCGTGCCCCACAGCATCAGGCAGCTCATTTGTCCTCTCTCTCCTACTTCTGTTTCTCTTCCTCACCCAGCCCTTTTCTTCTGGATAGCCTGAAGAACCCCCAACTCCTCTATTGTGGAAATCAAATTCACTTCTTGAGCCCTTTTCACAAATTCAGGTATGGGTTTACATCAGAAAATCAAACCTGCAGAAGAAATTGAAACCTAGATTCTGCACATGAGAGAAAAACACCTTTCTTAGCAGAAGAACAATAGCCATATATAGAAATAGGCATTGTAACACACATTTTTAAGAAAAAAATACAGCAACTTTTACTCTTTGTTATTGAAAGTTATCAAATGTAGTAGTTATACAATATTTATTTTCATAGATATATAGTCTGTATTTGCATAAGGGCATTATCAAAACTTATTTGTAAGCTATTTGTTCTAGATGGCCTCAATTTTTTTCTACAGAAATTCTCATTTTAAAATAATTTTATGGGAAAAGCTAATTACTGGTTGATCCCTTGCTCAGTAGGTATGCACAGATCTGAAGTTTGTTTGTTCGTTTGTTTTAACAAAGCTTTCTCCAGATATTGGTGAGATGGTAGAAAATGAAAATTTCTCTTAAAGTTTAAAAGGTTCTTTTCAAAATACTGCTTATGAGTGAGCCAGAATTTGATTTCAGGTTGTATTTCCTCATTTGCTAACCTGGTTTTCCATTTCATATTTGTTTCAGGTTTCGGTGACCTCTCCCACCTGAAGTCCAGATGATGTGTGGATGACACCAATGGCTTACAGTGCCTCCTACACAAGGCTGCGTAGGAGCATGATTTCATAGTGGTAGGATTGTTCCCTTAGAGAGCTTCAGTTGCCTTCCTAATACACTCGGGAGAAAGGTCAAACCCAGCCTCGCATTACTAGCCTTTTAAATCTTTTTTAAAAAATTAATTAGTTAATTTACTTTACATCCTGATCAGAGCTTCCCCTCCCTCCTCTCCTCCCATTCCTTCCCTCCCACCTACCCTCTCCCTATCCACCCTCCCTTTCTTCTCATAGAAGGGGAGAACTTCTGTGGATATCAACCAGCCTTGGCATATCAAGTTGTAGTAGGACTAGGTGCATCTTCCTCTGTTGAGGCTAGACAAGGCCATTGAGTTATGGGAAAGGGATCCAAAGGCCTGCAACAGAGTCAGAGACAGGCCCTGCTTCTGCTGTTAGAGGTCCCACATGAAGACCAAGCTGTACATCAGTTACATATGTGTAGGGAGCCTAGGTCTGACCCATGCTTGCTCTCTGGATGGTGGTTGAGTCTCTGTGAGCCTCTATGGGCCCAGGTTAGTTTATTCTGTAGGTTTTCTTGTGGTGTTTGTGATCTGTCTGGCTTTCAATCCTTCCTCCTCTTCCACAAGATTCCCTGAGCTCTGCATCTGTTTCCATCAGTTGCTGGGGGGAGCCACTCAGATGACAGTTATGACAGGTTCCTGTCTGCAAGTATAGCAGAATATTATTAATAGTGTCAGGGATGGGCTTTCTCTTGTGCCAGGGTACTCAAGTTGGGTCAGTCACTGGTTGGCCATTCCCTCACTTTCTGCTCCCTCTTTATCCCTGCACCTCTTGTAGGCAGGAACAATTATGGGTGGAAGGTTTTGTGTCTGGGTTGGTATCTGTCGCGTCCCCCTCGACCAGCAAGGACAACGCAACTTGCAAAAGCTCTTCTCAAGCAGTTTATTCAGGTCCCTTGAAAACAGTCTTCCGAATCCTTGCTTGTGTCTCTGTCTGCTTGTGTGCTTGTGTCTCTGCTTGTGTCTCCGATTGTCTGCTTGTGTCTCTCTGCTTGTGTCTCCGCTTGTGTCTCTGCTTCTCCTCCCCCAAGCCCTTATATGCCTACTCAAACCCAATCAGATCATGCCACCTGGTGATCCAAGATAGGCTCACAAAAGGAGGAAGCACACCGGGCTAGGCAGCTGCTACCAACTAAGGCTTGTTTACAGCTAAGCTTGAGCTTTCTGGCATCAAGCCAGGCGCCATCTTAGGGTTGCGGCTCACCACAGTTTTGTGGCTCGCCACAGATCCCCCTTTTTGTTTTAAAACGCAACAGGCAAGGGTAGAGGTCTGATCTCTGATATGCATGTAAAGGACATTGTAATGACCCCACGCCCAGTAGCCAACCAGGCTGGTGCCATACCCGTCCGGTATCTTTTTCTCAGAGATGGGAAACTAGGATACCTACCCATATGCAATCAAACATGCCCTTCTTGAAGTCGCTAGAAGCTGACCCCAAGTGCAGTGCTTAGCCTCGCATCCTGAGCATGATGATAGCTTAGTCCTTCAGGACAGTCAACCAAGCTTGCGGCTGTCCAGCCTCCAAGGCAGCAAAGGCTTGCACCAGCATGGCATTACTTCTCCTCTGTGAAATCCTCATCTTACAGATACACCATAGGGCAATGAAACTGACTAGGAAGAGCATGCCTCCTAGGGCACCCATTCCTTCAGATGATTCATGGCTCGGAGGATCCATGTTGACAGTCCTTCAGCAACAGAGACATCAACCCGGGTGGAATTCACATGCACGATGGCAATTCTCAGATTCTGCATCAGCTTATCAAACTCGCCAGACCAATTTCCTGTAAGATACTGAGAGAGTTGCTTAGACAAATTTGCAGCTACAGTATAATTTTGATATGGCACAGAGGTCACACACAATCCAGTCATTTTCCACTCACAGCCAATCTGGGCCACCTGCCACAATACATCCAAGGCCATGGCTACATTGGCTGACAAACTATTCAAGGTAGCGGCAGTCTGCACTGAGGCATCCAGGCTTCCAACCCCTTGTTCTTATAAGGGGTGATAGCTGCTTTACACTCTTTTGTACATTGCTCATACACAAGTTGTTTAATTAAGGGCATTGCCAAATCAGGGTCTCCAAATACCCTTCCAGCGGCCTCAACCATTCTAGCCACGAAGTCTGAGAAAGGCTCCAGGGGATCCTGAATAATCTTAGTTAGATTGTTATCCACTGCCCCTTTGTTAGGCAATGATTTCCAAGCTCTGGTTGCGATTAAATTGATTTGCTCAAACACCTGAGCCGGATACCCAGTTTGTTGTTGAGCAAATCGACCTTGCCCAAGAAGCATGTCCACATCCCAGGCTGGGTTTCCTGCTGCACGATTAGCAGCAGCTTGTTCATTAGCAAACTCAATCAAGAAAGCCTTCCAATCTAAATACTGCCCAGAGGACAGGCAGGCACGTGCCAAGATCATCCAGTCACTAGGAGTCATGCAATAACGACTAAGAGCTTCCACCTGAGCTACAGTGAAAGCAGCATTAATCCCATAAGTGTGGACAGACTCAGCGAGTGCTTTAATTACCTTAAAATCGAGAGGTTCATGATAACGATTTCCCCCTCCATCCTGAAAGACAGGGTAGTATAGTTCATGTCTCACTTCCCTCCAGACATTTGGACAGAATGACCGCCCACTAGGACCACTCGGAGGGGAAGTCTCATTATATGAAGGCGGCGCCAACACAGGCGGCCCTGGACCTGAGGGCTCTATCCGGGTGCAGTCAGAACTCTTCCTCAAAGATGACTTCTCCATTTTCTTTGTTAACATTTTAAGTTTCTCTTCAGACTCTGAGCTATCCTCTTCCGAAGTATCTTTCCCAGATTTGACCAAGCGCTCCTCTTTTAACTGCTCTAATGCCTCTTGTCCCTTTTCCACGGCCTTGCAATATCTCTGATCTCCTAAACAACTACGAACAAGTCTCCAAATAGGCCGTGCTCCTCCCTGCAATGTACCTTGCTCCCAGGCAAAATCTAGATCTCTCCCAAGCTTATCCCAGCAACTGATAAAGGCCAGCAAGGCCAGCATTCGCTCCATTTCTGTGAGGCACTCTCTGCTTTCCTCACCTTGCTCTGCCAGTTGTGTCTTCTACTCGTCCGAATCACGGAACTTTATTGCTCCCTCCCGGAGACCTTATTGCCTCTTTACTGAGGTCCTTATTGCTCCCTCAGGAGACCTTATTGCCTCTTTACCGAGGTCCTTATTGCTCCCTCTGGAGACCTTATTTTCGGTTTGCAGTTTCCCGCGAAACTTTACCTTTAGTTCACAATTTCCGCAAAACTTTACCTTTAGTTCGCAATTTCCACAAAACTTTACCTTTAGTTCGCAATTTCTGCGAAACTTTATTGTCCCAATTTATCCCGGGAACTTACCAGTGCACTGCCCCTGACTGCAAGAGTTCTGAGTCTTTTCTGGTTCCCTGTACGGGCCACCACTTGTCGCGTCCCCCTCGACCAGCAAGGACGACGCAACTCGCAAAAGCTCTTCTCAAGCAGTTTATTCAGGTCCCTTGAAAACAGTCTTCCGAATCCTTGCTTGTGTCTCTGCTTGTGTCTCCGATTGTCTGCTTGTGTCTCTCTGCTTGTGTCTCCGCTTGTGTCTCTGCTTCTCCTCCCCCAAGCCCTTATATGCCTACTCAAACCCAATCAGATCATGCCACCTAGCGATCCAAGATAGGCTCACAAAAGGAGGAAGCACACCGGGCTAGGCAGCTGCTACCAACTAAGGCTTGTTTACAGCTAAGCTTGAGCTTTCTGGCATCAAGCCAGGCGCCATCTTAGGGTTGCGGCTCACCACAGTTTTGTGGTTCGCCACAGGTATCCCCATCCCTCCATTAGAAGTCTTGCCTGGTTACAGGAGGTGACCATTTCATGTTCCATATCCCCTCTTGCTAGGAGTCTTAGTTAGAATCACCCTCATAGATTTCTGGGAGTTTCCATAGTCCTAGATTTCTAGCTTATCCCCGTGATTTCTCCACCAGTTCAGTTTTCTCTACCAGGTCTCTTTCTTGCCATTCTACCCACACCTAATCCCTCCTGTTCCCCTTCTCACCCCCTCCCACCCAGTTCCCTCCCTCCATCCACCTCAGATGTCTATTCTGTTTCCACTTCTCAGTGGGATTCAAGCATCCTCCCTTGGGCCCTCCTTGTTACTTAGCTTCTTTGGGTCTGTGGTTTATAGCATGCTCATCCTGTACTTCATGGCTAATATCCACTTATGAGTGAGTATGTTTGTCTTTCTGCTCACCTCACTCAGGGTGATCTTTTCTAGTTCCATTCATTTGCCTTGATTTGGCCATATTTCTAGACTTGCCTTCAGTCAGTTACTATAGCAAATATCCATGAAGTGTTCTGCATGTCAGGCATGACACAGTGATGGGCAACCGCAGGCTCGGTTCCGGACTCATGTAGCTTAGTGTGGACATGCTTGCTTGGCCCTCTGAATTCCATGGCCACAGATATGCTATACTTTCATTTCTCTTGACTTCCCTTCTTCTCCTCCCTCTTGCCTTCCCTCCCTCCCTCCCTTCTTTCATTCCTACCACCTTCCTTTTTTCCTCTCTCTCTTCCCTACCTTCTCCCCTCCCTCCATCCCTCCTATCTTTCTTCTCTTCTCATCTTCCTCCCTGTCCTCATTTTCAGTCTGTTTTTCTCTTTTTAAAAAATAGAATTGAATTCATTTTGCTTTTTCACCCTTCACTTGAAGCCAATCAGGAAATTTCAATGATTTGGGGATTGGGGATGAAAGAAGTTAGTTTTCATACTTACTGGAGCTATGGCCCTGTTTTGTAGAAGAGGTAGGGCAGACCAGTCATGCTGGAGCCACTGGAAGACCATGGGTGGTTATGTCTGTATACAGGTAGTGTTTACCTTCAGTCAGTTATTGTAACAGCAGAACTGGGACGCAATGGCCTTGGAGCTTTCAGCTTACACTGCTCACTCAGGCTAGCCTCACCTCCCTGGAATCACTATGGCAGAGGTGATGGGTGCCTTTCCACCCAGATATGGCCCTCTTCTCTCTCCTGGTAAGCCTTTTATTTGCCTCTCACTTCTCTGTGAATGCTTCTCCCAAGACAAAATATGTCAAGGGCACATGATCCAGGGTGAGCCCAAAGCTTTCTGCTGGCTTCCTGCAGTCAGCTCTCTCTGCTGCCTCATTAGGTAGGTCTCCAGTATCAAGGCATGCCAGCCCCAACTGAAAGGGTCTCTGGGGTGACAACTCTCCTCACTGTCCTCCGGGGGCCTGATGACAGAGCGAGGAAGCTGGCTAGAACAGGTCAGCTGGAGGTGTGTGGAAAAATGGCAGCATTCTACCAGCGATGACTGGTGTATTGCCTGGTAAAGGGTAGCAGACAACAATTGTTGGTTTCTGTACTCAAGGAGGGCAAAAATGAGTCCCTTTTTCTACAATAGTGTTCTGAACATTACAGAATGTATCATAAAAGCAATTCTGGGCTGAGCATTCACATTAGAGAAGGCAGAGTTCACCATGCATTCTGGGATGGCTACGATTGGGTAGAATTTACTTATGAACTCAAGTACTTTGGCCGCCATGTTCCCTGAAGTTGGCCCCACCCATTGCTTCTACTCTGAGTAGCACATGAATTCTCCACTGGCCTGCTTCCCTTTCTCCACAATCACCTATAAATTCTTCAAAAGGCCAGATGTATATTATGTTTTCTTCAAAAGCTTTCCCAGGGTCCTCAAACTAAGAATAATTTATTTATACTCCAGAAGCTCCCTGTACTCTGTCACAATTTATCATAGCATGGAGGAAACACGAACTTTGAAGTTATAAGCCCAAGTTCAAAGCCCGTTTTTGTTTTTGTTTTAACCACTTACTGGCCATCTAAACATGATAAAGTCTTCATTTCCAGAAGGGAGAGAATAATATCTGTTCCTTGTGGCTATTGAATAAATTAAATTTCTATAGAAAGGAAAATATAATGGTTCATAGAAATGGCTGATTACTCTTTCTCTGTAGAACAATACAATGGAAAATTTGCAAAGTAGATATAGACTTTCACTATGACAATTCTACTTTACCTGTTTTGATATGAGGATAGCAAGAAGTGAGGAGAGGGGAAAGATGAGAATGAGAATAAAATACAATTATATATGTGTTTTAAAATGTCACAATGAGACCCATCCCTTTGTATGCTAACAACAGCAACATCAATAAGCTATTTTTTAAAAAAGCATCATAGGGAACAGGAGTAAATTAAAATAGGGGAGGAAAAAAACAGTTGTTAATCTGACCACCACTATGGTTATCTGGTGTTCATTTCTGGAAAGACCTTTTGAGGAAACAACTTATGAGATGGATCTCAGAACTGCTCCTCTGAGAGAAGAGAAACAGAAACATTATCCTCTGGCTTCTAACCATACTAAGATTCACTGATCCTCATGGCTATTAGCTATCTATCCTCATTTCCATCTTGCTAATGGGTGGCAGGTCGGCAGCTGCCACCTGATCGTTAAAAGAATCTGTAGTGCTGGGAGCAACAATGATGAGACATGAGTAAAGCAGCTTATTATTATTATTATTATTATTTTGTGCAAAACAATCTGAAGCCTGTCCAGACCGGTTGATGCAACATGACCAGGTGTGATGGTGCGCTGGGCTGTTTTATGTCAACTTGTCACATCTGGGAAGATGTGTCATCTGGGAAGAAGTCATAGTCCACGAAATGCCTCCATAGCATTGGCCTACTTCCAAGTCTATGGTTTTTACAGCGATGGCTGACCTCACACCTGCTATTCAGCTATTTATCCTTTCCTTAGTCAGCCTAGATTTCATCCATATGTTTTTCTAGACATCTCCATGTTTTTCTGCTGCCTGTTTACCAGGTCTAATTGGCATGATGTCATCAATTTGAGAGTTGTAATTTGTAGAACGTTAAGGTCATGAAAGTCCCTGCAAATTCTAAGAGAAAGAGTGTTCCGGAAGCCCCGGTGTAAAAATGGTAAATATGTAGTGTTGTCCTTTCCATGTAAGAGTGAGTTGCTTTGATTCTCCTTACTGATGGAGGGTGAGAAGAAACAAACTTGCCAGATCAATAATAGTACCTAGTATTAAGCATATCATGTCCTTTTCTGGGAGACACTATATCTGAAATAGCAGATATGACATAAACTATCATTTAATTTCCCTCTCATTACCAGCCGTGGTCCACAGTTTTTAGTTTGTATAGAATCTACTTCAGCGATTGCTTGAGAATGTAATGGATTTCGGTGCTCCTCACACTGTGAATCCACATGGAAGATAGAGGCAAATGTTTAGGGTCTTCCTCAGACACTCTCCACCTTACCTTTGAGGACTCTAATACCTGGAGTTCACTCAAGTCATCCAAGCTGGCTGGCAGGCAAACTCAAGGGACACACTTATCTCTGCCTCCCCACAGCTGCGATTACAGATTCGTGCCACCATGCCTACCTTTTTGTGTGGGTGCTAGGCCTCTGAGCAGAGATCATCCTACCTGAGCAACAAACATTTCACTGACTACGGTTTCCTCAGCCTGTTTCTGCGCTTGCAGGGTGGTGTGGCTAACCTCTGAGGACCTTCCCAGTATATATTATTCTTTTGCTATATTGACTTCGCTGAGGAGACTGGCTTTTTTTTTTTTTGGCTGAGAATGTAGCTTTGTAGCATACTTTTTTAAATTTATTTTTTCTTTCTTTATTACTTCAAGTTACATCTCCATCACAGTACCCTCATTCCACCCCTCCTGGTTCCACCCTCCCACCCTCTCTTCCCTCTCCCACCCATCCTACTCCTCCGATGTGGAGTGTCCCTATATATCAGCCCCTCTCAGTTCAACAGTCATATGAGGGCTAAGAGCTTCCTCTTGCACTGGGGGCTTAAATGGTAGCACCCCTAGGGCAAATTGTCCCATTAATAGGTAACAAAGTCTATGTTCCTGCTCCTTTTGGTGTGTTGGTGTGTTGGTTGTAGGATAGTTATCCTTTACTATATGGCTAAAATCCAATTATAAGTGAGTAGATGTCATGTGCATCTTTCTGAGTCTAAGTTAACTCATTCAGGATGAGCTTTTCTAGTTCCATCCACTTGGCTGCAAATTGCATGATTTCCTTGTTTCTGATAGCTGAGTAGTATTCTATTGCGTAAATGTACCACGATTTTTTCTTTATCCATTCGTCGATTGAGGGACATCTTGGTTTTTTCCAGTTTCTAGATATTACAAATAAGGCTGCTATGAACATAGATGAGGATATATCCTTGTGGTTTGGTGAGGAATCGTTTGGGTGGATACCCAGAAGTGGTATGTCTGGGAGACTGACAATTTAATGTTTACCATACTGGCCCTTCCTCCACTGGGAGCAGAAGATCTGCCAACTATTAGCCATATTCTAATTGTATAGTCATAAACCAGAGAAATAACAAAAGGCTGGTCTAACAGATGTGCTGAACTCACTGATGGGAGCTTGTGCTAAAACAATTTGTCACTTGGCTTCTTTGTGGCCTCTGAACAGAAGACAATGGAAGTATTTCAGGTTTCTTATCTCAGTATCAACACAGAGCCATGGTAACAGTTTTTGAGAAATCTGCGGATTTTCTTTTTGTCAGTGTATGTTTACCTGATAGCCTTAGATCTTTTGCAGAGGGGAGAACCACGAGAATGTTTGTCATACCCATTTGCAGTGTATGTCCTTCCTTGAAAATACTCATCTCAGTAGATGGGCTCCGGGCCTGTGAGGTCACTAACCTGGAGACTGAATGGGGTATGTTTTTCTATGCAGTGGTTTATGTTTAAAACTCCTTGGCAAGTCAAATAACCTTCTGGTTCACTCTCCATCACCCTTCAGAACTCCACGATTTGTTAGGGTGACGTTCACCAGAGTCTCTCTTTTAGCTTTGCTATGGACAACCATGTCCCCTTTCTTTGGATCAGTTAAGTCCTGGTTTTTAATCCCTGCCATTCCAGAAATCCATCATCTCCTGTCACAGCATCACCTTCCCCCATAAGCCTCAGCCTTGTAGAAGAGTCCTCACAGAAGTTCTTAAGTTAACAAGTGTTCTTTAGCACTATGTGATGACTAGTGTTGATTGTCAATGGGACAGGATCTGGAATGGCCTAGAAGGCAAACCTCTGGACACACCTGTGAGGGATTCTTTATATTTAGCGTCTGGCCATACCTGTGAGAGACTGACTGTCTTGATTAGGATTGCTGAGTGGGGAAGTCTCACCCTGAAGGTGGCACTGAGCTCTGGACTTGAGTCCCGCCTAGAGAGGCAGAAGCCAGCTGAGTGGTTCCTGCCTTCTGACTGTGGATGCCAGTACACCATCTTTATGATTACGTAAAATGTTGTGTGACAAAATAAACCCTTTCTCCCTTAAGTTGCTTTTGTCGGTGTATTTCATAGCAACAGAAAAAGTAACTAATGTACAATGCATTCATTATAGTGGAAGAGTTGTCCTCTGTGACCTCCTAAGGTACATTGTCCGATGTCACTTTCTCTGATCACACATAATAAATTCATTGTGACTTTTTAAAAAAAAAAAAAAAAAAACTCTTTGACTCTTCAAAGCCCTGCCTCATTACTGTGCCAAGGCATTGTTGGCATCTTCATTGCATTTACAGTAAGATGTTATCCTACACATGCTACAAAGATGCATGCTAGATTTAGGGTCTGGGAGGCATTGCTGAACTGAACTTTTGAGTTGTGAAGTAGAACTCCCAAATCAATAAACTGTACCCCATCAACTTTGTGTTTCCTTGTGGAGGGTCTCTGTAAACATCACAACCAGCAGAGTGTCGACCCAAGTGAGGCAAGAAGGAAATCCAGTTCAACATGACTCAGTAGCCGGTCATCTAGAGTCTGTTTATACAATAAATTGAATTTTAAAAATAAACCAGGCAGTTTATTTTAGACATATTTAAGTACAGTACAATTTTGGGAAAAAGGTTTCCTGATAAAAATTATCTCAATCCCATATGCACAGTGAAACTTAAAGTGTGGCTACATTAACTCTTCTGCAAAGTACATGTGACCTCTTCCATAAGATGGATTCTCAAGCTTAATGACCTAGGGGAAGATCCGGTGTGGTCTTGGATCATTCTGATACTGTAGAGGTCACCAAGCTATACATTGTATGACATCTCCCCTAAGGATGAGTTCTTCTGACTGAGAAACAATGCTCAAGACAAAGATCTTGGGAGGAAGAGTCTGGGATAAACATAACAGTCTGAGGGATTCGGGTGTGGCCAGGCCCTACAGATAACACAGGTCACTGGCCTATTAACTACATCCATTCCCAGCCTTCTGGGCGGAAAACAGATATACATGTCTTCGGTTAAAAAGACAGCCCTGTATGTTTAATTTTCTAGTTTTTACTTATCTGCAAGCACAGTATAGCTGAAAAAAAAAGAATAATGTGATGATTGAAGATAAGGCAGTGGTTGATCATGTTGAAGTATCTAGTTGTGGCATATCACTATGGAGAAGTTAAGGTCTCTAATTTTCACTTAAAAGGCTAACACTCTTAGCTTCATAGTGGGTTAAATTATAGATACAAATCAGTTTTCAAAATGATGTAGTGCTACTATTTCAAGAACGATAGGTATAAAGCTGTGATTAGACCCACAAAGTTTGGAGCATTGGCCATAGAAGAGTCCAGGGTGATTTGAGGTAATTGTAGCTTGGTTAAGTCATCCAGGAATTGCATCTGTTTTTAGTCCAAGTGAAGAAATGGCTCATGAATGAAGTACATCTTCAGATGAAATAAGTATTTGAATTGGGAGTTCCTTGTGCCCTCTACTTCTCCTGTCAGCATCCTTGATCCAGTCCCTCAGTATACTCACACATGGTACCACATTCTGCAATGCCTTTGACCGTACATTGTTCTTTTCCAGAACAAGACTATTTTCCTTTGGAGCAATGGTGAGATCTTATCAGGTCTGTCAGTTTGGAGTCAAGCTAATCTTGAAGATGTTATGCAAGACTTTGAGGGGAGCTGATGTCAATAGTGACCTGTCACATAGTTCCAGGCAAGTTGAGGTCTAGAAAGTTGATATTCAGTGTAAGATGAGAGAACTCTTTGACAGAGGAAAATGAATATATACAACCATGCTTCCTAAATATTTTGTAAAAGAGGGTGGCATTCATGCTGGTTACATTTTATTCACATCTAAGAAAGCCTGGAGTCAGGACACAACTCAAATGAGCTCAGGAGACAGAGGAGCAGGATTCACCCTTTATATTTTGGCTAAAGGGGAAACAAACCAACCCTTGGAAACTCGGTTGAAATTAGAGTTAGGAGTCTTTCCCCAGATCATTCCCAGAAGCGCTCCCTTGAAAAAGTGTCCTCACCTATGGTAGTTCCCAGTCCTGAGCAATGTTGGGTGCCTAGGTATGCAAACAGGTAAGGAAAATAAATCAAATTTAGAACCCCATGTCCTTGATGATTTATCAGATTGAAATCTTATTTTAAATCTAGCTAAAGGAAGAAAAGCATCGTGTGTATTTTACTTTAAAAAAAATTTAAGACTGAGGAATTTGCTGAATTTTCTCCCAAAACATTCTTTCCAGCAATTTATAGTTGTGTTGTAAACAGTTTAAGAAAAGCTGTCTGGGCTTATTATATGTTAGGGCTGTCTATAGTATCCATGGAAAGGAGTCTAGCATTGCAGAGTTATCTTGAACATTTGCCTGATGACAGGGAACTGAGTCCTCAGTGAGTGACACTGGAATGGATTTCCCCCCAAAATTGTTAAGGACTGGGGTGAAGTTAGGGTTAAATTTTGGAATTTGGAACAAAGTAGAGAGCCAAGGCAGTATTAGGTGGGTTCAGTAACCAAGAGAAAGACATCAATCTTAACACTGTGGACTGGGGTCGGGGGTGGGGGGTGGGCAATTTTGCCTATAGGAAAGGAAATGCACATGTGGGGACCAGGATGACTGGAACAGAAGAGCTGCCTGTCTTTTATTGCTAAAACACTGTAGAGGGAGATCAATCACAGCTTGTAATCATTGCAGCAGACTGCACAGTTCAGGAACAATAATTGGCCCTTATTTGAAGCCTATCTGCTCTTGTAACAGACTTCATATGTGTTCTCAGTGTAAGAATACACAAATGTGTTTGGCAGCTAATCTCTAAGCATCTTGATGGGAAGTGCCAAGGTCCTACTTTTTTTTGTTGTTGTTGTATTGTTTTAAATTAAACACACTGTTGTTATTATGAGTTATCTTTTTTTTCTTTCTTTCTTTCTCTTCTTCTTTCTTCTTCTTCTTCCTCCTCCTCCTCCTCCTCCTTCTTCCTCCTCCTCCTCCTTCTTCTTCCTCCTCCTCCTTCTTCTTCTTCCTCCTCCTTCTTCCTCCTTGTTGTTGTTGTTGTTGTTCTTCTTCTTCTTCTTCTTCTTCTTCTTCTTCTTCTTCTTCATCTTCTTCTTCTTCCTCCTCCTCCTCCTCCTTCTTCCTCCTCCTTCTTCTTCCTCCTCCTCCTCCTCCTTCTTCCTCCTCCTTCTTCTTCCTCCTCCTCCTCCTCCTTCTTCCTCCTCCTTCTTCTTCCTCCTCCTCCTTCTTCTTCCTCCTCCTCCTTCCTCCTCCTCCTTCTTCTTCTTCCTCCTCCTCCTTCCTCCTCCTCCTTCCTTCCTCCTCCTCCTCCTCCTCCTCCTCATCCTCCTCCTCATCCTCCTTCCTCCTCCTCCTTCTTTCTTCTTCTTTCTTCTTCTTCTTCCTCCTCCTCCTCCTCCCCCTCCTCTTCCTCCT
>CAJQZJ010004763.1:17148339-17202366 GCA_907164525.1 Lophiomys imhausi
CACACCACACACACAAACACACACACCACACACACACACTACACACACTCACCACACACACACACACACACACACACTCACATCACACCACACACACCACACCACACACACACACTCACACACACCACACACACACTCACACCACACACACCGCACACACTCACACTACACACACACACTCACACCACACACATCACACACACACTCACACCACACACACACATACACACACCACACACACACTCACACCACACACACACATACACACACCACACACACATACACACACATACACACACACCACACACACACCTACCACATACACACACACACCACACACACATAGACACACACACCACACACATACACACACATACACACACATATACACACACACACCACACACACATACACACACACAAACCACACACACATACACACACACACACATACACACACACACACCACACACACCTACCTTTCTGATTTTCCAGAAATGCTCTTGGTTGGACATTCACTGGTTTATATTTGTCCTTTTCTCTCTATTTGCCCTCCAGGATTATTGATAAGGCATGGCCATTCTCAGCCATGTGACTTCGCACTTAACATTACTGCCATAGTCACTAAAGGCCATGACTATCTTCCAGGATGCTTCATCTGCATTCCATCTCAAACTCATCAGTAATCTCAGAACCAGTCTTCCACCTAACAAGAAAGCTGTCATTGTGATCTTTCTTTTTCCTGCAGCCAATCCACTCCCTTTTAAATTGCTTTGTTAGTCAGGAGCCTTGGAGGAAAGAGATGGAACACAAAGCAGTAATTAAAGTGAGATTAATGAAAGTATGATGTATATTAATGCAACAGGAGAGAGGAAAATTGGCAAAGACTATAGAGTACCATGGAGCCAGCAACAGAAGGAAGCTGTTGCCATTTCCAAGCAGGAAAGAAGTAGAGAGAAGAGGGCTGATTCCAACCAGTACAAGAGATCACATTAGGAGAGGATTTCCTGGAGGGGAATGTGGCCTTTGATCTAGGAATTGGTAACCTGTCACTAAACTGAGGTGTAACCAAGAGAATTTGCCAGCCCTTCCCTGCACTTGCATTTTCAAGTCTTGTTTCAGTACTTCTCATTGGTCGGGGTCCAATTGGAAACCCAGTTAGCATTGGTGATGAAGGCCAAGATGTGGATTTGCAGCAGAGTGGGAAAAGATGGAGAATGGGTCTGAAAAAGTCAAATAAAGACTAGACAGCCTCACCAGTCCCTCGTTATTCCCCATCTGTGCCTACTGCTGTCTTTCTCACCTGAATAAAACCTCATTCCTATAAAATAATGTATATATACGAAACCCATTAGGAACTTCAAAACCTCCTTGTCTTTACCACAAGTTTCCAATTCCACAGACTTCAGTCCTGATCAGCATGTGCTGGTCTATCTTGAGATGGAGGTAGGAGCTAGTTCCTAGGCAAAACTAGGCGATGTGGTGGTTAGCTAGTGAACCTGTTAGGCTGGTGTGGAGGGCTGAGGTCCTATCTGGGAATAGGACAGAAGGTCAGCCAGACGGGCCTTCCCCAGCAGTAACGGCATAGGCAGGGAACTTCATGCTCCTCTAACTCCCTTTCAGTCAGAAAGTGTTATGCATCTCTCAAGTACTGACCTGAAAACTGAAGGCACTATTAAAGGAAAAAGAAAAGGATATATCCTGTGGAAATTAGATTCGAGGAAAGAGAAGTCAGATTAATTAATGCAAGTGCTTTACCAAATATTGCAATTAAACACCCTGTAGAGAACGATGGGCGATTGTGAACTTGTAACAGGGGAACCTAGTGTTTTAGACTAGTTGGGGAAGACTTCTCACTGAGACAAACATATCTCTGTATACGCAGTCAGCAGGTGTGAGAGCCCCAAAGCCTTTCCGCCACCACTCCTTCATGGTGAAAGAGTTCTGGATAACTCTATTAGAAGAGAGTCTGCCAGATATCAGGCCTGGGCAGGACAGAGGCAGTCAAAAGGCTGGCATTTAGAGGAGCCAGGATCTGTTTCTGTAGGTGTGTGTGGTTGCCTATGGTGGCTTCATTTCCACTTTCTCTGTTGGTTGGTAGGATTTACGTGTGTGCTTGTGTAACAATGACAGACCGAGACAGAGAAAGAGTACATTTATTTTTGACTTCACTGGTTTTTGTTGTTGTTTGTTTTTTTGTTTGTTTTGTGCCAAACTGTATCTGGCTTTATTCAAGATACTTTTCACAATCATGACACTTTAGGTAGCATACGGGCAGACAATCATTAGTTGTATGCAAGGACTTTTAAACTCTCTTCTTGCATGGATTTATCAAAATCAGAAAGCTGCTATAAAATCTAATGACTCATATGATGCTCTAACAGGGAAAGCTGAGCGTGTGGATGGTTCACATTCAGGGTGCTGGTTAGTCACCATTCACAAGCTGACTCAGACGTTCAGGAGTTGGAATGAGAATGGCAGAATGGTCAATTTGAAGACCCACACTCTTAGAACAGGTACCAATGCCTTTTTGAGAGTCACTATCACAGTGATGTCACCTCTAAGCCCTGGCTGCCTGGCACATGGGCAAAACCAGTTGCAGGGAGTCAGGTCCTGGCTGGATTCTAGTTTTAAGGGCGTTAAGTAGATTTTTACGGTAGGTCTGGAAGAGGACATAAAAATTATCTTGGAATTTTCCCACACCAACCAGGCATTTTGTGCCAAGGTGGGCTGTGTGTGTGTTAACCTCAGGGATTCTCCCTTTCTGGGAGCCAAGAGGAAGTGTCTAAAAACTACCAGGGGAAGGTGTTTTCTCTGCATTGAGCCAGCTCTGGAGACATTCTGTGAATAGGATCTGTTCCTTCCTCCATAAAACAATAAAGTGCTCTGTGCGCTAACATGATAACTTACAAAGGTAAAACAAAATTATGCAATTTTGTAAAACTTGATTAAAAATATTGTCTCAAACTGTTTAATCTCCAAGAGTACAGTTATGGAAAATGCACACACTTTCCTTGGCATTTCAACTTTCTTTGTGTGGCCTGTTTTAGCATCCCTGTTGCCAGCAGAGTTACCCGAATCCTTGCCAACATCAACTTTTCCCTTTTGCCCTTTGGGCACTTTCTCTCCCTTCTTTGCAGAGCTTTTTATAGGTTTGAGAGAAGCATGGTTAGCTGATAACCTTGCATATTGTCTCTGTGGCTTATCCTTCCCTTTGGCTTTAATGCCTTTAGCATGTCCTTCATTCTTCTTCCTGAGCCTGGTAGCAGAACTGGGAAGGAAAGTGAGAGTGGGCATACAGAGGCAACTCAGTTCGGGTCCTCATTTCTTTTTCCTCTTTACTAATTTATTATTTATTCTAAATCTTAAGCCTGGAATCCAATCTTAGCCAGTAGAAACAGATCTCAGGAAGGAAGCATGTTGATTAATATCAGTAATCCCAGTACTTGGGAGGCAATGGCAGGAGGATCACTGGGAGTTGAGGCCAGACTGAAATACTTAGCATTTCCAGGTTGGCTTGGGCTACAGAATGGGACACTGTATCAAAACTGCACATGGATCTGAAGTACTTGAGACACATGCTAATCTCTCTTCTGTGTTCTGTGCCCACCTTTTCCTTGTTGGTTTCCAAGTCTGCTCAGCTTTTGAGTTAGCTAACTAGTGGACAGTTAACTAAAGACTGAGGGCACAAACTCTGAGGTCTTTGTATTAGTCAGGGTTCTTTAAAGAAACAGACTGACTATACACACACACACACACACACACACACACACACACACACACACACATTTGCTAATATCTGTGAAGGAATGGCTCAGCAGCAAGATAGATAGATTTGGCAGTGAGAATGAGGGCAAGCCAGCACAAAGGAAAGATTCCTTCCTCCATGATCTTTCATCTGGGCTGCTACCAGAAGGTGTGGCCCACGTTCAGGGTGGGTCTTCATCTTTCTGTTTCAAATAATCGGATGAAGAAAATCCCTCCAGAGTGTCCAGAGCTTGTTCCTTAGTTAATTGCAGAATGAGACAAGTCAGCAACCATGATTACCCACCACATCCTAAAATTAGTCGCCTAATTCTAGGTTCTACTCTTACCCTTCCCTAATTATGACCTGTGTGTGATTTTGGGCAAATTCCCTGATGTCTCTTAGCTTCATCTTCCCAATTACAAAGCAGAGGATGATACTAGGACCTGTTACCTCAGGCTTTTGTGAGAATGCAGTGAGATGTGCCTCTATAAATGGAAGCCCTGCCTGATGATTAGCGTTCCCCCAACACTGTGCACCTGACAAGAAATTCTCACTATGAATTTAACGCTCATCAAACCCTGTCACACGGAGAAGTGGCTCTCAGGGTCTTCTCGTTCATGGCATCCACCCTCATTCCCTGACTGTCCCTGATAATCAGGAAGGGTCAGCCATCCACTCTCATCCACCCATGAACTGCAGCATCTCTTACCCTCTTCTTCCCTCTCCCTGTCTTGCTATAACTAGTTCTTAAGAGGAATTAAATATTTTTTGTGGATTTTTTTTCTATTTTTGGAAACAAATTTATGTGAATTCTTTGGAACTTTAAAATTATGTGAAGATAACACTACCCATTTCTGTCTCTGGAAGATAGACAAAGATAACAACCTGCTTAGTGATGACTATGGTTATCTTTTTTTTTTTTTCCTAAGGTTTGGGGGCCTGGATGTGAATGAAATGTTTCCCCAGCCTAGAACAACACATCTTTTGAGGTTCTTCCAGAGATATGAAAAGTGAGGTAACTGACAAAATAGTGACTTGTAACCTCACACGATTTGCATGTGACCTTTACAGGTTCTGCTGATAGACCAGAGATGGCAGCACAAGGCTGATGTTCAACAACAGTGGCAACAAAAAAGGGCACAATGGTCTCTATTTCTCCATGTTTTGGGCTTATTTGAGCTAGTTTTTTGTTCTTAGTTTCTGGATCCAGAAATAAGGCTTTTGGCTAGACACAGTATTTTATTGGGACACGGAAGGCATTTTATTTTATTTTCTTCTTCTTAGTTTGAGGCGGGATCTTACTATGTGGCCCTGGCTGACACGGAACTTGTTATGTAGATCAGTTTGGCGTCAGACTCACTGTCTCTGCCTCCCAAATGCTGGAACTTCAGGAGTGTGCCATTACACTCAGTTTACTGAAGGCGTTTTAATACAACATCTTTCTAACTTGATTTGGAAACTATTTTTAGATACACAGACAAATTGTGAAGACACTACGGCAAATTCTTGCATCCCTTTTCCCCAGCTTCCCCTGATGTTAATCATACCAGAAATATTTAGGTCTGTCAAACCCAAGAGGTTGACATTGGCATAGGGCTGTTAACTAAGCCACACACTACTTACGTTTTCCAATTTCTCCACTTGCATTTTGGTTTTGACTCCAGAACTCAGCACAATACTATATTGCATCTAGCCCCGATGAAGACATACAGTCCAATCTGCAACCGTTTTTCAGACTCTTGCTTGTCTTTTCATTTACTTAACCCTGTGGAAAAGCACTAATCAGATGTGTTACAGAAAACCTCTCAGTTTGTGTGATTAAGTTATATTTTCTTGTGATTTAACTGGAGTTAAGGAATTTTCAGAATAGCACAGATGAGAGGAACCCTTTTCATTGTGGGGTGTCAGCGATACATGATAACAATGTAGTCATCAAGTTATTCCTGGAAATGCCAATCTTGACCACTTGGTAAAACTGGCATCTGCCAGATCCCTCAACCATAAAATGACTGCACTTCCTTCTTTTTCATACTTTGTATTCATTAGAAATGAGTTACTAGATTTAGTTAACATCCAAGATCTGGGTTGTGTCTTAGATAAGAAAGTACCATGCAAAAAGGTCTCATGTTTGACACTTGCTCACCAGGTAGTGGTGCCCTTAAGAGGTGATTGGATTATAAGGGTAGTTATTTTATTGGTGGGTTAATTCATTGATGAATCCACAGCTGATTTGGACTCTAGATTGGAGTGCCTAGTCAGAGGAAGTGAGTCACTGGGTATGTACCTCTGAAGGATACTTTTTTGCCCGTGGACTCTTTCTCTTTGGACACTTCTTTGCTTTCCATGAAGTGAGCAACTTTCCCACCATGCTCTTCAGCCATGGTGTTTCTTCTGTGGAGCCAGGTAACCATGGATTGCAACAGTGATCCTTTAAAACTGTGAACCCAAATAAATCTTTCATCCTGTATTGTTGCTTGAAAGTGTTCTCTCACAGATGCAAAGTGGGATAGACACAAACTGTTTTACCTCCTGATGAGAGGGTATCAAAGAATGTGTGGACCTGTGTGTTTAAACAAGCAAAACTTTTAATACAGACTTTGAGGTTACCCTATGCAACTATTCTATTTCTTGATGAAGTTTGACTCACTAATTTTGCATTTATTCTTAAGTCTTGTCCTTAATAATAATTACCAATATGTTCAAATGCTGGTTTTCTATTGTCCTAGTTAATTCTACATTTATCAATTGATGCTTTCTAAATTTTTTGTGACAAAGAATTTTCCCTTTGTCTCTATTTGTCTGTTCAATCATGATACCATTACTTATGTGTATATCTACATCAGTACAGATTGATAGATATTTATTTTATTCTTAATCCAATACTAAGGTTGCTAATTTTGTTCCAGGCTTGGCTAATGAAGGCACTTTTAATTTCCATATTATCTAGCCAGCTATCAAACCCATATTAGTTCATACATTTACCTTTTGGAAGGCAGCTCTGCTCACCACTATACCACCAATGCCACGTTACATTTACCTTTTGACTCAGTTCTAGTCCTACAAAGCTCTTTCTATGTTCTTGTTGATTAAAAACTTATTTTCTCTGGCAAGGAGAAGCCTGACTTCTATGACTGACAGTTTATTTTTTAACATGCTCAGTCCTAGCACATTTATAATGTGATATTGACATTTAATTGCTAACTGTATTCATATGTGAAACACAAGTAGAATACAAATATTTTCTACAATTCTTTTTGTTTTAACCCTGTACTTGACAATAAAATACAAAATCGAAACACCATATTCCAGACTGTTTGTAAGATTTTCTCTCACTCCATGAAGTTCTTTGTACTATTAAGACTCATTTGAATAGTCTACATTCCATCCTGAGAGTCTCAACTGCCTGATTTATTTATTTTTTTTTAACTTGTCTATGGTAAACTTTACTGCTTGTGGTAAAACAATCAGTACATTTTTACCAAGGACATGTTCATTCTTTTTACCTCTGTAGTACCAAACAGAGCAGTGCTATCTTCCTAAAGTCCCTAGTGGTCTTGGTCACCATTTTATTATCATGAAAAGACACTGTGACCTTGGCAACTCTTAGAAGAGAAAGACTTTAACTGGAGCTTGCCTACATTCTGAGAGGTTTAGTCCATTGTCATCATGGCAGGGAGCATGGTGCTGGAGAAGAAGCTAAGAGTTCTACATCTGGATTGACAGGCAACAGGGAGGGAAAGAGGGAGGGAGGGATGGAGGGAGGAAGAGAAAGAGAGAGAGAGCAGGCCTGGGTTAAGCATTTGAAACCCCAAAGCTCACTCCTAGTGATACACTTCCTCCAACAAGGCCACACCTCCTAATCCTTCTCAAGTAGTGCCACCCCCCCCATGACTAAGCATTCAAATATATGAGCCTATGGAGGCCATTCTTATCTACACAACCACACTGGTACAGCTTCTTTAGAGTTAACTCCCTCTCTTAAGCCCGAAATTTATGAGAATAATGTCAAGCAATAAAAGACATTAGGAATCAACTTGTCTAACAGGCTTATAGTTTATAACTTTGTGGTTTGTTTTAAACTGTATAAAAGTAATGCATGCTTTCTTGTTTAGTGGTAGAGAAATGTGTGGTATGGAAGATTAACCTCCCTATGTGGTATTTCCATATGAACATGGGACAGCTTATCTGCTTTGATTCCCACCGGTGAGTTCTTGTGCCCACTCTTGGACTTCTCAATCCACAAGTTTTTTGTTTTTTCCCAGCCAGAGAGCCTCAGACTGATTCTGGGAATTGACAAATATGGAGTTCTTTCTGTCACTCCTGTTCAGAGCCAAAAGGTCATACAATTTCCATGACAAAGCTGGAGCCACATAATTCTCCCTACTTCAATGATTCAGGGCTTGTATTCAGATTGGTCTGCAGAGCCACTATGGGTGGGTATGAAATTTATAAAACACCTTGACTTGGTAAGTGTCATATGGTGACCTCAGCTGCCCTAGCTACAGAAGGAGGGTACTTATGGGTTAGAGGGAGCTCTCAATCTAGATGGTTTTACTTCCCATATTATACCATAGAAAGCTCTTTAAAACCAGTGAGCAAGCAAGCACATGAACAAAAACAAAAACCCTAAACAAAAACAAACCCAGATCTGATATAAATAAACAAAAACCCTTTCCAGTCAGGCTGCAGTAGAAATTTAGCAGGGATTAACAAGGGTCTTAGCAGCCAGAAGGACACAGCAAAGATTTTCTTATGAAATTTCCAGCTTTATTAAGATTTGAGCACTAGCAAGAAAACTGCATTCTGGAACCATAAAAGAAATAGGAGGGGCTGGAGAGAGAACTCAGAGCAGACCTCTGGCTGCTCTTGCAGCAGAGGTTCAGGTCCTAAGACCCTGTAACTCCAATTCCAGGGGATCTGACTCCCCCTTCTGGACTCTGAGGGCACTGCATACACATGGTGCATTTACACACAAGCAAAACTTTCATAAATATTTTTGAAAGAATTATTAATAAGACGAATGCCCTTGAAAGTGAAAGTCTGAAGAACAGAGGGAGAAACTGGATTTGTTAGTATTTGTGATAACAAGAGGTGGCTCTGGTACAGAGGAACAGTGGCGTTCTAACATTAGAGGAGGAGCTACCACAGGATTAGGCAAGATCCCAGCCAGGGCCTGACAGTTTTCAGTTTCCCAGCATCTAGAGGAGGGCCTACTGCTGCCTGTCAAACTAGCCTTTGGAGACAGCCAATGGTACTTGAAATATAGCACAGATGATTTTTTTTTTTAAAGATGATTGTGGGACTGGAGAGGTGGCTCAGTGGTTAAGACCACTAGCTGCTATTCCAAAGGGCTCAGGTTCAAATCCCAGCACCCACATGGCAGTTCACAGCTGTCTGTAACTGCTGGGCATGGTGGTGCATGCCTTTAATCCCAGCACTCAGGAGGCAGAGGAGGAAGATCTCTGTGAATTCAAGGCCAGCCTGGTTTACAAAGTAAGTCTAGGACAACCAAGGCTGATACACAGAGAAACTCTATCTCAACCCCCCCAAAAAAATCCCAAAACAAAAACAAAAAACAAAAAAAACCCAACCCCCCCCAAAAAAACAAAACAAAACAAGATGATTGTGGATCACCATGAGGGTTCTGGGAACTTAACCTGGGTTCTCTAAAAGACCACAAGACCTGTTAACTTCTAAATCATCTCTTAAACCCCTATAACACAGGTTTTAAGCACATGCTACCATTATGCAATTTTGTTTCTCTGAATTAATCCTTTTATTGTTTGAGTAAAACAAATTCCTTTTCTGTAGTGTTAAGCAGCCATGAGTGAATGGAACAGAACTTGCTAGCATGTGTAGTCACAGTCCTGATTCCCAGTGTAGGTTGGCCCAGACAACACGCCCAACATACAATGGTGTCCAAGCAGGCCCCAGTTCTCGGGAAAACTGCCACTCCCTAGATATAAAGCAACATCCCTGATTGTAGATATCTTTTTGAATTAGAAAATTTTTTGACATTAACTATACATCCCATGGGACATCCTTAACTATTTTAAAGGTTGCTTGAAGGATATTTGAGATAAGTGGCTTTTCTTCTCATGTTTTCTTAATATAATCAGTTCTCTTCCACAGTTTTAAGTACTCCAGGTATTTCATAGAGCATGAACATGTCAGAAAATGATCTTAACACTGGAACAGATTTTGAGGGTGTTTAAATGGATACAATTATCTATGTATGTTCATTTACTCTAAACTTTTTCCTTCTAGAAAACATGAGAAGTGAGCTGGAAATATAGTTTCCTGGTAGAGTACTTGTCTAGTATACTTCAGGCCCTAGTTTCAATCCCTAGCATTTCAATAGATAGACAGATAGTTTAGTTATGAATTATAAATAGTTACCAAAAAGACTGGCATGGGACAGCGAGTATAGTCAGCTTGTTTGCTCATTCACTACCTAGGTGGAGTTAGAGCTTATGGACCATAAAAGACATAGACCTTAGGTGCTCAATTTGGTGACTTTGAACATTTATAAGACCCCCCCCCCACCCCGCAAACATAACATAAAACATTTCCACTACTCTAGAAAGTTCTGTCATGCCATTTGAGGATTTTACACATTCCCCAAAGAAAACACTTTCTGACTTACATCATGCACTAATTTTGGGAAGGAAGTCTTGCACTTCAGAGTCACCAAACCATGTTGCAACTGTATAGATTAACCACAAAGTACCCACTCTCTTGCTAATGGACCCTGGGGGTGTTTCTCATTTTAGGCTATTTTAAATAAAACTGCTGTGATGGTTAATCTTGGTTGCCAACTTGACTGGATGTACACCTTAACTGGACGAGTCTGTGATGGTTTTCTTGGAAAGACTGACTGAGGGGGAAGAGACACCTTCAGAGTATGCAACACTTTTCAGGGGCAATACAGATCCAAAGAGGTCTGTCAGAGAAGCAACACTGCTTTCTTATTTTAAAATTGTATTAGAGAGTGATTGATTATCAACAAATTGTGTGTGCTCTACTGCAGTCCCTGAGCAGTGCGCCACAAAAACTTTAAGCTGGCTGCTGACAGAGCTGTTAGCACCCCTGCTTCCCACCCCAGCCTGCACCAGAGCAGTCAAAATGGCGGCTCCTGTGGTCACTCCTGTCAGATCGACTATATCTTCTCAGCAGGAGCTGTTCACAGTGTCTTCATCTCCTGTCCTGTGTGAGAAGATAGATTAATATAAATTAGATTTAGTAAATATCTAGGGGTTTCTGATACAGTCTCTTAATCCGGGGCATGAAGATCAACTTGGCTGTGGACAATTAGTTTATCAACTTATGGACTAAAAACAAAGATAAAGTCAGGTGAAGCAAGGGGAGTCTCTATGGACTAAAAACAAGGAGGAAGCCAGGTGAAACAAGGAAAGACTTTATGGACTAAAAACAAAGTTTATAGCCTGGCATTGTTTTCAACTGCTAAGTGGGCAGAGCCCAGATTAAGCTAAAGCAGGTGGAACAAGGACATGTCCTATTTAAGGACAAGTTGATGGAGCCAAGAGGGCCCCATGCTAGAGAGCCCCATGCTAGAGAGCTCTGATGCCAGAGAAAAGATGGCAGGAAGGGTCACAATAGCCCAGGAGGACCTAAGGAACTACAAGGCTGCAGCTCTGAGAATGGTAGGATAGAGTCAGTTGAAAAGGACAGGAAGGTTGCAATAGCATAGTTGGGCCCAAGGGAATTGTGTGGCAAAAGCCACAAAGGCCTAGAGGTGCTGTGGGATTATAGGCAGTTCCAATGAGAAGATCAGAAAATGGCAGGTAGGGTCACAGTGGTCGGGGCAAGCCTAGGGGAACTGCAGGATTACAGCTCCAATGATGGGAGAAGGGGGTCAAGTGAAGAGGGCCAGCCATAACCATAAAGATTGTGGCTGGGGCTACCTCTGCCTCCAAGAGTACCTGAGGAGTGCCAGACACTCAGTGGTCACTTCCTTGGCCTCAGGGAATCCTTTACACTGACCAGAAGGGGAATTTTACCTAATTGTCACTGGTGGATGGGGTGTCAAGTGATTGGTGAGCCAGAAGGTGAGACTGTTGCAGGCCAAATGGAGATGAGGGACAGGGTCCTAGTGTGGCACAGACCCCAGGATTAGGGGGAGGACAAGCACCAGGAGAGCCTATCTGAGTCACAGCACCAAATATTAGTGTTTCAGCTTGGGTGGAAAGGTGTCCTGGGACTCAGAAGCCCAGGAACCCACGCAGCTCTTTTAGCTGGGACAGTGTCCCAAGGGAAGAGTATTCTGAGGCATGGGAGCCCAGGAACCACACAGCTCTGAGAGGAGGCCTCCTCAACAGAGGCATTGCAGCTCCCAAAGGGAGGGTATCTCCCCCTGAGGTGAGGAGCTCAGGAGCCTCAGCCTCCGATCCTTCTTCATTTCTTTGCTTCTTCTCTTCTTTGCTTCATTCAATGAGAGTCACACCAGTCACACCTTCCAATAAATCTTTTTATTGGAAGGATGAATCCAGGAGTGGCTGCCTCTGCTCCTGGGAGAAGACAGCTGGGAACTGAACAAATATAGCCTTTATATAGGATTTCTTGGGAGGTGGAGCTTTCCACGGCAGGGATTTCCAGAGTGAGGATTGGTGGGATTTCAAGACCTGCGTTTGGAGAGCTCAGCAATTGGTGGATTTTCCTGCTCAGGGATTGGTGGGCTTTTGTGCAGCTTTTTCACCTAAAATTAACATAATCCAGGATGGGCCCTATTAAGGGCCTGGAGTTTTTGCCAATGTTGTATGTACAAAATGAACTGCTGATTTCATTTTTACATATTTTGCAGAGTTTACAGTTCTTTATCATGAGTGAAGTTGGAAATCTTTCAACATGTGTGAAGACCATTTTAACATTTTATTATCATTTGACCTTTTTTTCTGTAGAAATTTTTGGTTTTTTAATGTAAGTTTAAAGTCCTTTTAAAATTAAGGTTGTTAGCCTTTTATCTTCAATGTAGTAAGGAATGGATTTTTTTTCTTTTTATTTTCAAATGGTCACCTAGTTGCCTCAACATAATTAAACAGATAACCAATAAGCAATTATGTTGGCTTTAATTATAAGATATACATATTATCTTTACATACATTAAAATTTATATTCATTTTACTTCATTTCTGGTCTTTCTATTCTAGGCCATGGACTGTTTTTTTCTTATATCAGTTATAAAGGCTCTTCGTTGTGTTTTACTATCTGATAGGACTAGATTCTCCCTTTGTTAAGTATTCTTGAATGTTATTTTTCTATATAGACTATAAGATCAACTTTTCTCACCTACATAAAAAAAGTTCTTTGAATTTTGTGGGGGTAGGGGAAGGGTGAAATTGAGTCAGGGTCTCATGTGCCCTCATCTGGTCTCAAACTAACTAGGTAGCAAAGGGATAGACTTGAACTCCCAACTCTCCTGACTGGAACTCTTCAAATTCTGAGATTCAAGATACATGCTGCCACCTCTAGCAGCTCAATGGATTTCTCCTAAAAATTGCTCTAACTTTATAAGTCAACAATGGGAGAACTGACATGTGGAAGATATTGAAAATCCTAGCTAGGGACAAGAACTTCTTGCTATTTGTCAAGTCTCCTTTTGTGTCTTTCAAGAATATTTTATATTTTTTTTCAGATAGATTTTGAACATTTGCTGTTTTTGAAAATAATGTTATTGAAAATGAGGCTTGAACATCTGTTACATTTTAAAACTTGTTATTTATATATATATATAAATATCTTTTTGCACATTCATTTTATGTCCTACTACTTTTCATAAACCTTTTTTTTTTTCATCAGAAACAACTCAATTCCTCATTTTTGGCAAGCCATTTTAATTTACAACTTGAAATATGAAGTCTGTAATGTCTTGGAACGTCTCACCTTGATCTCTCATACAGAGTTTACACTTTTAGTCATCATCAGGGGGGGTCCCCCAATTCTTCATCTGTTCACTGTGAAGGATCTGGATATGAAAAGTGACCCCGCACAGCATCCTAGTCATGCCAAAAGCGTCAGAGAATCCAGAACCACATGAGTGAGTTTAAGAACTTGCCCTGAATCACCTGGGACCGGGTAAGCTGGGGGAATTCCCTGAACCGGGACTGAATGTGCACACCCCGCCAGCATGACCGACTGTACCTAGTCCAGGGGACCATGCCCCGCTGCCCAGGAACAGGCGGCCCAAATGTGCCAGCCAGATCATAGTAGGCATACCAGCCACAAACACAGAGCGGTATCACAGCTCTCCCCAATCTTTTATCATTTTAAGTAATGTTATCATTGATTTCCTAGGGCAGAAGTGAGCAAATGTTTCATATAAAAGATTTATATTGTCAATATTCTCCAGACAAACAAAATCAAGAAAGGATACATCTGTAAATATACATATGTTCCCTTTGCCTCTTTTCACCTTTCGGTGATGTTTAGGGGATATTTACCATGTCTCAAGCTCTTTTAAAAACACTTTACAAATACTAACTAACTTATTCAGTCCCCCAAGACACGATCAGATGAACACATTGGAAAAAGTAGGAGGGTAAAGCATGCCAATAAGGAAACCCCCATGAGAGCCGCGTGGCACCAGACTAGAAAAGCCCTTGAAGCCTTGGTAAGAGCTGGAATTTAGTCTAATTCATCAGGGTGGACCACAGAAAGATTTTAAGCAGAAAATGGTCGATCTAATTCATACTTTGAGAATTTTACTCTTCTCTGAAGGTAAGATTTAGCCGAGAGAGGTCTGAAAGAAAAACCTTACAGGCATGGCTAGTCGCATGATTAAAGACATAAATGAGAATGGACTATTTGGAACATGGACCTGTTTGGAACAGAGAGTACCAGGGAGAGGCAGTGGTAGGAAGGCTGGCCAGGTGAGATCAGTGGGCTGGAAAAGATATGAAGTCCAGGATAACACTGGCAAACAATGTTAGGAAAAGGAAGAAACTAGCATTTTGAGACTAAATATAAAATCAGGTTGCAATAAAGCTTATTTTCCATGACTCTAAATGTGTTGTTTGACTCTTAGCTATCTCACACATTTTGAATGTTTTGCCTGCATGTTTGTATGTGCACCACATGTGTGTAGTGTCAATAGAGGCCAGAAGAGGGCATCAGATCCCCTGGAATTGGAGTTACAGATCGTGCCAGGACCTGAATCCTGGTCCTCTGTACAAACAGCAAGTGCTTTTTAACCACAAAGCTGCTTCTCCAGCCTTCTCACATATTTTTATGCCTTCAATTATCACTTTTGTCTTTTTTTTTCTTTTAAGCAATTGCTTATTGAACAATACCTCTCAATGCTTTCTAATATGTTATATAGGAAAACATTGAGTGTCTATCCTGGGGCAAGATGTTGTCAATGCATTAATGACAATTGCTGCTACTTAAAGGGTTTTCTATGTGATAATCACTGCTCAACTGTCATATGAACTCAAGCATTCAATCTTAATAACAATCCTTTGAAGTAGGCACTATTTTATTGATGAGGAAACAAATACAGAGACATATCTTGCCTAGTGTCATCCAGTCAATGTAGCTAGGCTGAGAACAAAAGAAATCTAGGTCAGTGGTTGCTCCTGACAGTTGCTTCATATTCAGTTCATCTGTGTCCCTAGTGAAATAGCCAAGTACTGCTGTTCAGCCAAGTAAGGCCTCACCTCCTGGGTATCTGAAGCCTGTAAACTAAGAATCACTTTTCAGCTCTCCCTCCCTCTTCCCCCCTTCTCCCCCACTTCTGAGAAAGGGTCTCATATCCCAGGCTGGCTTTGAAGTAGCTATGTATGTAGCCAAGGATGAACTTCTTATTGTTGTACAGCCAAGGGTCACCTTGAACTCCTGATCTTCCTGACCCTACCTCCTGAGTGCACCACCACATCCAGCTCTTAAATTTTGCATTTTTCAATCAACTTAAAACAGCAAAGACTGAAAAGCAGTATTTCATCATTTATGAGAACCACATCGAATTCAAGCTTTTATTGTAATCACGTTTTACTGTAACACAGCCTGTTCATGTACATTTTTTGCCCATGTTTGCTTTCATTGTTCACTGACAGAGCCAAGAAACTGTAGCAGAGGTTCTCCAGCCCAGCCCCACCTAACATATTAACTATGTTTCCCTTTGAAAAAAAAAAATTGCAGCCTTTTTCCTGAAGGAATCCACTATTTGAGGGAAGCAGAGCACAGATAAGTAAGGTAGTATGGTACAGAACTATGACTGCTTTGTAGAGGAATCGAGTGGATTTCTCTCCTGAGGATAGGAAAAGACAGAGAAAACATACGAAAACTGACTGATTCAAACATGGAAAGACAAACAGTGTTGGGATGAGACATGAGACTAAATTTGAAGCTGTTGCATCGGAATGCAAAGGTTGGTAGAGCCTGACCTACTGAGTAAGTAACCCAAGTGGCTGAAGGAGAAGAGGAAGTGAAGGGTTACATTAAGCAAACATTTGTAAGGGCTAAAGATGTTGCTCTGTGGCTAAGAAGTTTTTGTTTTCTTATTTCTGCTTGTTTTTGTTTTGTTTTGAGTTGAAAGTCACACTGTGTTGCCTAGGCTGCCCAGATTCCTGGACTCAAGCTATTCTGTGTCAGCCCACCAAGTAGCTACAGCCATAGGGATGAGCCACCTCACCCAGTTGTATTTCCTTTTTCTCCTTCAAATCTTTATGTGTGTGTGTGTGTAGATATAATTAATTAAATTATTTACCAGTATTTAGATTATGGTAGATTGGTTGGCAGTGTTAATCCTTAACCTGCCATTATAAATGAGCACACAGAGACACCTGATGGATTTTAACAAGCTTTGGCCTGGATTGTCCAATCTTAGCCCATCTAAGCTAGCTCATAATCCTATTCCCCAAATATGAACCCATATATATATATACATACATACATACATACATACATCCCCTGGACTGTTATTCTCCATGCTATGCTGATGTTCCAGGCCACATGGTGTGATCTTCTTTCATCTACCCCATCGTGTGTCTCCTTTCTTCCAACACCTGGTGTCTTACTTTCTTCTACTAGTGGCTTCTTCTCTCTTTCTTCTTCTCTCAGAGGCTTCTTCTACCCAAGATGCTCTCTGCTTCAGAAGTCTGGGCACCTTGGTCCCACCTACCGCTGTTTTTGCCCAATCTCAGGCCTCAGCATTTATTTAACCAATCAGAGACAATGGTGAACAAGAAAGTTAACACAGCTTCACTTGGTGTACAGCAAGCAGGCTTCTGGGAGATTAATTAACATTTAGAATGCATAACTGTAACTGATCTTTTAACTTATTATTTAACACTTATTTATTTATTACTAAATTCACTTATAACAAACACCAACAATTTCTTAACTATTAATCCTATAAATTCCTACAACCCCTTTAACCTATCCACTAAACCTATTGATAATCATAACAACTACTTTCATAACCTTTTAGAATAATACAGTCTCTGGGGCAGGTCCTCAGTCGTCAGGAACACAGTATTTGTTGAAGATTCTTTAACACATTTAGCAGTCCTTCTTCTGGATCTCTCAGATGTAGGTTCGTCAGGGTAAGTTGGTTATTGCAGTCTCACCTTAAATAAGGCTTCATGTTTTCTTCTCTGTGGGAGACCCCAGCCGTCTGCAGGCCAACTTACTTCTTTTGAATCAGGAACTCAGCTGCTCTGCCTCAGTCCTTAAAGCCAGGCACCGTTTCCTTTAGGCCACTGTTTGGACAGATCAAACCCCTCTAGGCAAAAGCTGAGCCACAGGGTCCAGTCCTTGGCCTTTTGGTGTCTTGCTCAGGCTTTCTTTGCTCACCGGCTTCTTTCTGCTTCAGGGAGAGAGCTGGCCATCAATGGCCAGCCCTTTTTTCAGCAGGACTCTTGGAGCTCTCTAGCATCAGGGGCCTTTTCTCTTTCTGGGCTCCATGCACTGTCCTTAAATAGGAGGAACTCTGTTTCAGCTTAATTTGGGCTCCGCCCACTTAGCCGCTGAAAACAATGTCACTCCAGATACTTTGTTTCTTCAAGTCTATTGAGTCTTTCCTGTTTTTCCTGACTTCAACCTTGTTTTTCAGTCTATTAAGTCTTTCCTGTTTTTCCTGACTTCATGCTGATAATGCTCTTCAGGCCCCAAATTAAGAGACAGTATCAGAAACTCCTATATATTTTGTAAATCTAATTTATCTAACCCCTACACATAACATCACCCCATCATGTGTGTGAGGATATTTGCCTGCCACAGCATGCATATGGAGGTTAGAGGACAAACTTCGGTATTGGTCCTTGGCTTCTACTTAGTTTGAAGCAGGACTTTTTTGCAGGACTCCCCCCCCCACCACCCCGTTCTCTACTGTCTGCCAGGCTAGCTGGCTCATGAGTTTCTGGATTTCTCCTGTCTCTTCCTCCCATCCTGAAGTGGGAGTGCCAGGATTTCAGGCATGCTACTGTGTCCTACTTTGCATGGGTCTGGGGATTCAAACTCAGGTTCTCACACTTACACAGCAAGCACTTCATCCACTGAACCATCTTCCAAGTCCTGTGTTTTATTCTTAACATGATGGAAAGTAGCTGAAGGATTTTAGATGCCAGTCTGGCGTGATCAGGTTCTGTGTATTATGGAAAAGTAACAGGTCCAAGGAACTTCAGCCCAGGGCAAATTGAGATAAAAAGGTTTTCCTGAATCAGAAGGTAACAAGAGCCTGATAACAACTACTACTACTACACATCCTCAGACGTTTCGTGTCCCTTTCATCCGCTGAGGACTTCTGTTTTTCCTCCCTAAAGACAGTAACCACTGATAGGTCTTCAACGAATTTTATAACCTAGACAAAACAGATCGTTCAGTATGAGTTAATGTATATACAAATTTTGTTGTAAGACAATTTATATGTTTCTTATCTCAAAATGTATCACTATAACATGTAGTTATATTGGTGAAACTCTAGTTTTATAGTTTTAAAAATTATAAAAATGAAAATAATAAAGAGTCCAGTGGACTTTTATAAATTTTACTTTTACCTGGCATCATTTTTTTTTTCTAGGCTGGGGATGCAGCAGAGTCCTTGCCTAACATCCAGAAAGCCTCTGTTTTGGTCCTCAGCACTACATATTTGAGCATGGTGATGTAAGCATGTAATTCCAGTACTTACAAGCAGGAGGGTCAGAGGTTCAAGGTCATCCCCAGTGACATAGACATTAAACACCAGCCTGGAATATATGAGATCCTTTCTTCGATTAAGCAGTTTCCGCTCTGGTGAGTAGGGGTGGAGAAAGTGGGAGTCAGATAGTATACCCAGGTCTTATGAAGACTGTGGAGCTGGATTTCAATCTGAGGAGGGTATTGTGCATGGTGTTGTTTCTGGGAAGGAAACCTGACATAGCTCAGTGCCCTCCCTAGAGAATGGTGACATTGAACTGAACTAGTCAGGCTGATCATTTTTGAGGTTCTTAAGTAGCGCTTGATTGGATCACGCAGGCGGATGACTGGGCATTGAGTTGCTGGATGGAACAGTAAGACTGACTTCACTTTGCCGTGTACATGACTGAGTTCACACACGAAAGGAACTGAGCATGGGAGTGCAGGCAGGGCGAAGTGAAGCTAATGCACGGATTATAGTCAACACCTGGCACCACAAACTGGTTTCCTTGCAGGTCCCTAGCCTGGATTAATTTTCCCTCTGAGCAGATTCACATATAATTTTGATTACATACCCAACACAGGTTTTATTACATTTCCCTTTTGATTGTCATCTTTGTTCACATTGCTAATCACAAGAGGGCAGGGCTGTTTTATTTACTTTTAGGTGTGTTCTCAGTGCATGACTCACAAGGTAACTTCTTGAGATATCATTTAAACATTTCTTCTTCCTTTTCTCCTATTTGGAGAACAGGCTGTATACATCATTGTCTTTCTTGGTGAAAGGTTTCATGAATTTGGGCAAAACTTGAATTCAAATTGAAGTTTGAGATGACTCAAAGGATCCTACCAGAAACTGGAAAAAGAGAGCTTCACCTTTTGGAGGCACTGAGTTGGACATAAGGATTTTAGGGTAGAGAATGTCTGGTAACATATGGCAGAAAGAATAATACATTCCAGGGAGGAGGTGGCTGGAGTGTCCCTGTGGTGGGAGGTTTGGAAGGCAGCCAGAACTTCCCTTGTGAGTGTAGAGGACCCTGGAGTTTATCCTGGTGATGAGAAAACAGTAAGGGGTTTGCTCCTTTGCAACTCATTATCCTTCATAAAAGTAGGCACCACTTCTGCACCTTTGACTTTGGGTAAATATTATTATCCTCTCAGACAGCCAGGAGATATCACAGCCAATTTAAAAAGTTTTCTTCCTACTAATTAACAATGTCATCTACCTTCTATCCAAAGTAAATCCACAGAATCCTTCTCTTTCTATCTGCTTGGTGCTGCCGTGACTCACTTCTCATTATCTTTTACTTACACATAGTCTCTCAGCTTGATATTTCCTCCTTCAGTCCTACCCTTCATGCTCCACAAGCATGTTCTACCATAAATCGAAGCTGAGGGACTAATCTTCCCTCAAACTTAAGTGTGACGTACATAGTACTTATCCTTGCACCCAGAATAAATCACACCTTGTTAGCTTGGCACTTTGTACCTTCCACAGGTTGATACTAAATGTTTTAACCATTTCTCTCATTTCACAACACTCCTCTCACCTTAGCCTTAGCCATCTTTCTCAATATTTCCACAGCCTCTGGGAATCAGGAGTTTAGGAGCATCTCAGCTATGTTATATGGTTGGATCATTATGGGATTGTAGTTTTCTGAAGATTTGAGTGCAGAGAGAGGTCTGTTTGTCAAGTGACTGTCAGGTTGGTGCTGGCTTCTCTAGGGCTTCCAGAGAATTCTCCGTGGCAGCTGGCCTCCTCTATAGAAAGCAGTTCAGGAGATCAAGGCAGAAGTTATAATATTAGGATCTCAGTCAAGAGTTACTATCAGGTTACTCTTTGTATTGGCTCTAAAGTAAAGGAGATACAAAGACAAGGACATCAGGAGGCAAAGCTCAAGAGAACAATCGTGATAGTTGGCTACCACACTTTTTTCCCTTGATTCTTTCCTGATTCTCCAACTCCCCTACCTCCTCTGTTCTCAGTAGCTAAATTCTTTAAAGGTCATATCTCCTGGAGACTGCTTAATAAAATCCCATTTTCTCTTTTCGGTTTATTTGGTATGATGAAATGTGAATCTGAAAATTGTATATCAAATCACATAGTGCTGAAGAACTTTTTTCCCTTCTAAAATCTTATATTTTGTTGTTCAGAGGTTGTATCACTAAGAGTAAATCCCCTTCTTGCCTGGAAAATTTGAACGACCTGAGTTTGACTTAGAGAAGTGGCCTTGTGCCGGATAGTTTTACGTCAGTTTGACATAAGCTAGCTTCGTCCGATGTGAGGGAATCTCAATTAACAAAATGGTTCCATAAGAGCAGGCATCTGTGGTAGAAGTTAAGTCTTTATAGTGAAACTAGCAGGCAGTTCAGATTAGCATCTGGCAGCACATAAGAAGGAACTTGGCATCCCATTGGTTTACTGATATGGACAAAAAGCCAATTGTGGCCAGACCATATGCCTTGTTGAAGGGGTATGGCTAAGAAACTGCGCAAGCCACACAGATGATGGCAGTTATCGTGATAAGCAACGGGACTGTTGGACATCGAGAGAAATCTCATAGACCCTTGAGACTGCCAAGTATCATAAGATAATGTGATATATAAGTTAAGAATTCCATGTGGTCTCTCTTTCTCCTGCCCTCACTGCCTGAAAAGTCAGACTGAATGAGCGCACGGCAAGGAACGCCATTAACAGAATTTAGACTGTTATAGCCTAAAGCAGAAGCATGGTATAAAACTTATTGAGAGAGTATTCTTTCAAGGTGTCTGTCTCAGGATCCAGAGTGCTGGAAAAGTGCTCGAGGCAAGTGAAGTTTGGAAGCCACTTGGAGAAGCTTTTGGCTGTGAGGTTTGGCCGGGCTAAGGAGACCACTAGAGGTGAATTTCAGCTGATGAACAAAGCTGGCTCCAGTTTGGTGGATGGAATAGACTGACTTTATAAACTGGCCACAATTTGGTGGCAGAAATAAACTAGCATTGCGAACTGGTGAAGTGATGCCCAGCAAACACTAAGCTTTGAAAGGGACTGCCTTCTGGACTGCCATAAACTAAGCCATCCTGAACGGACCTACGCTAAGAATATTAATATCCTTTTAAGAAAGTTAAAAGTATTAGTTAAGTGTTTTTTTGATAGGCCTTAGAGTGTTCTTAGGTATTACGGTATTCTTAGATTATAGATTTTAGATTATAGGTTTTAGGATATAGGATTTAGATATATTATAGAGATTTGTTAAGTATTAATAAATATAAGTGTTGACAAATAAAAATATTCTGTTACAGGCCTGTAAAGCATTTTCTTAATTAGTAATTGATGGGGAGGGCCCAGTCCATTGTGGATGGTGCCAGCCATGGGTTGCTGGTCCTAGGTTCTATAAGAAAGGAGGCTTAACAAGCCATGGGGAGCAAGCCAGTAAGCAGCACCCCTCCATGGCCTCTGCATCAGCTCCTGCCTCCTCGTTCCTGTCCTGCTTGAGTTCCTGTCTTGGCTTCCTTCAATGATGGACTACAATGTGGAAGTATGAGCCAAATAAACTCTTTCTTCTCCAACTTGCTTTTTGGACATGGTATTTCATAGCAGTAATAGAAACCCTAATTAGGATAGGCCTCAATTTATAGACAAGGGGTTTGTAGACACAACATTCTGCACTGGTTTAAGATTTATGTTTCCAAAAAAGTAGAACCTGGAGTCTACTTTTCAACTCAGGTTTAACACTGGAAGTAGATTTGGTTTTCTTAGAATCTCTCACTTCACTTAGATTTTATACTTCCCTAAATGCAGAAATTTCTTCATCTCTTTTTGGTGATCAGGGTTGAAGTCCTGTTGTGTGGTATCTCTTTTTACATCAGCTTGGTAAAGCTAGCCTCGTTGAAATAACCCTCAGTGTTTTGTTTTGGGTTTTTTGTTTGTTTGTTTTTTTGAGATAGGGTTTCTCTTTGTATCCCTGGCTGTCCTGGAACACATTCTGTAGACCAGGCTGGTCTCAAACTCAGAGATCCGCCTGCCTCTGCCTCCTGAGTGCTGGGATTAAAGGTGTGCGCAGCCCTACATGGCCCCTCAGTGGGTTTTATCAGATGGGCAGATCAACAACTAGAAAGCATCAGCATCGCAGCTAGTATAATTTTCCTTTCTTCCTTCCTTCCCTTCTTTCCTCCCTTCCTTGTTTCCTCTTCCTGCCCCCTAGAATATTCTATGCTTTTTGAGCAAGAGTATTTTGTAGAATATCTTGTCAGTGGATTATTCTTTTTTTTTTTTTTTTTTTTTGAGACAGAGTTTCTCTGTGTAGCCCTGGCTGTCCTGGAACTCACTCTGTAGACTAGGCTGGCCTTGAACTAACTCACTGAGATTGCCCTGCTTCTGCCTCCCAAGTGATGGGATTAAAGGCATGCACCACCACACCCAGCCCAGTGGATTATTCTTTTTTTTCTCCTGAATGTTTTGAAATCGATATCCTCATAGATGATGTTTTCAATCAGTTTCAGAAACACTTTTTTTCATTATTACAAACTCATTTTTCCCCAGGTTCCCAATACTTTTACACTACACTTTAATTCACTAATGAAATAGTGCCCCACCCAACTCCCTGTATCTGCTAAGTAGACTCCTTTGGCCTTAGGGTGTAGCTTTGAAATCATCGTATTTGTCAAGCCTTTAATTAAAAGTTCTAGAAAATTTCTAAATTTTATTATTGGTATTCTCATAGCACCTAGTTCATTTTTCTGACATGGCACTTAACTCCTCCATATTTTTCTTCATGTTTTTCTTCTGTAACAGCCTCTGGAGAATAAGGGATTGATTGTTCATACTTGTATTCTCTGTGCCAGGCATACCTAATTACCTAAATGATTCCCAGGGTAATGGGAAATATACGAATGGCATATTGGAGGATTTGGTAGAGGCTTTTGTGTAATTTAAGACTTTTGACTGATTGTTGAGCACCTCTGCACAGCACATGCGACTGTTCGGTCTTTGCCATTCTCATAACCCTTTAGACAACCACCTATTCACGCAGAGAAAACACCCAGGGCACCACTGTTTCATTGACTACTTTAACATGCAGGCACCTTTAAAACGTGGATGTATTGTGTAAGGTTTTATAAGCTTCCTTTCTGAGTGACACTTGCTTCTCTACCGTTTCCTCAACTGAAAACAGCCATTCATTTAGTTATTGTGCATGCGCTATACTAACAATTTTTTGCATGATAGGAGTGGGACAGGAGAAGAATGCTGCAATCTGTAAAGCTGGTCTGTTTCTGGGAGGAAGGCCAGCATTAATACAAGGCACGATTGTTATTTCTGAATGTCCCTTTGCAAAGCACAGGGTTTCTCAAACTTTCTTTGACCAGACCTAACATAAAGAAATACATTTTTTATCGCCATTCTCGTACACATCTGCAAAAAAGGATTTTTCTTAAAATTCCTTTTTGTCGCGCACTCTGAGCTTTCCCCTACATTGTTCTTATTAAAAAAAAAAAAAATTAGAGTGGTGGCCCCGTTCTCTCAAATCGTTAGAGAACTCTATAGATCATAATCCACGGCGGTTTGGAAAACAACAGTCGATCTGTTGTAGTCTTTCTTTCCAGATCTCCCTTCCCGTTTTAAGTTGCAAATGACGACCGTGCCTCCAAGCCTTGCTCTTGCTCTGTGACGGGGCCGGTCCTCTCCTTTCCCGGCTTCTTTAAGAGGGTGGTACCAACCCATCCAGGGGATGGCGGAGGGGCAGGGCCCACTGAATCCGCGGCGCAGGCCTAGCCCGCTCTTCCAGTTCTTGTAAAAGCAAGGGTGTGTGCACGCGGGGATCGCAGGGTCGAAGCGGGGGAATCCCCGGGACCACAGCCGAGGACCCGCAGCTCTCGCCCGCTGCCTTTCCGGCGAGTCCGCGGGGTCCGCGCGTGCGCAGACCTTCCCCCCCCCCCACGGCGGGAGAACCTCCCGACCTCCCCCGGGCTCGCGCGCGCGCACGCCCCGTAAAGCCAAAGTCCGCGGTGGGCTCGGCGCGGCGGCGCGCGCCAGGGGGCGTTCCCGCGCGGGCGGCCCCGCCCTCGCTCGGCGCCGAGCTCTCCTCCCAGTCTCCCCCGCGCTTCCTGCACAGAGGTAGTAGCCGGCGCGTCCCCTGTCCCGCGGCTCGTTCGCCCCGCCGGTGCCATGGCGGCCTTCAGCAAGTACTTGACGGCGCGGAACTCCTCGCTGGCGGGGGCCGCGTTCCTGCTGCTCTGCCTGCTCCACAAACGGCGTCGCGCCCTCGGCCTGCACGGGTGAGACTCGCGGCCGCGCCGCCTTCCCGGGCCCGAGCCGGTGCTCCGGGCGCGCGCCTTGCCCTTCCCTCCCGGGTCCCGAGCTGCGCGGGTGCCCGCGGAGGAAGAGGCCAGCGGTTCCCGAGCCCGGCGGCCCTCTGCCCGGCGGCCACGGAGCTACTACCCGGGGACTGCGGGAGGGAGGGAGCAGGGAGGGGGACGCGCCGGGTCCCTGCGCCCCCTCACCACCTCCCTCCTGTAGGTCAACTTGGTGGTGCGTTCTGGTTTTGCCATCTCATCGCCGCCCAGAGCGCCAAGGATTCGTTCGGTGGATGTTAACGTTTGCGTTCTGGGTGGGCATTTTACTCGCCAGGCTGGACTCTGGAGCAGTGGCGGTGCAGAGTCGCCTGAGGCTTTCCTGGCTCGGGGGCTATTCTGGGTCCACTTGGCACAGTTTTCTTCCGAAGTGGTGCCCTCTTCTCCGGAATTGGTCAGTGGACGCCCCGACGTCTCATTTGGAAAGGCTGGGTTGACTCCGTGGTGTGTGGAGGACAAAGTTTCCTCCGTGCCGGCTTTATGGGTGAAAGGTGAAAGTGTGTTTTAGGTGAAGATCGCTTGTTAATTACACCGTGATGCTTCCTGCCTGGACGGAATTGTTAAGGTGTACTTTGAAACTTTTGGGAGAGTAGGAAAGAAGAGAGAATTGAGTTCTGGTGGTGGGATCACAGGCACAATTTTATTTCTTGTCTCACATTGGATTTCAGCGAGCGAGTGAGAAAAGGTTATTTCCTAACCGTTCTTGCTAGTCGTTTGATATTTTAATATTCAATTTTAGAGTAATGCTTCCATGCATTTTATTTCATCAACCCTCTGGGCAGGTACTATTGTCTCCTGCTTTTGATTTGCCCGAACTATCTAGAATTTGCCCTAAAATACTAGCAGAGAGCTACTAGTACCATTTCCATGAAGTATTTTGTGTCCTTCCGTCTACTTTGACTTGCCTATCGCTTTCAGTATTGGCCTTTTCCTTCCTAAGTCAGCTTCACAAAATAATGATCTGCATCATACACTATTTGCCGGTTGTTTTTTAAATGTTCTTTGTGTGTGGGGAGGATTAATTCTAATATTTTACTATTAGATTGTTTTCTTTGTGAACCCTCATTTGTAATTAGAAGTTATCAGTTATTTGGGAATATACTGATAGAAATTACTCACCGATTTATCTTGAATTACATTTTTTGTAGAGAAGTGTTTCAGTGCAAAGAACAAGCATTTTAATAGGGAATTTGACTGCTAACAGCTCTGTCATTGATTTGAAAACAGTCCTCTTTACGGGGGCATTACATACATACGGAAAGCAACATATAGCATAAATGTCAGGCTTGCAAGATTTTTGCAAGTAGAACACACCTGATTCTAGATAATTCGGGTAAATTAGAAAGTGCCCAGATCAAAATGTTAAATGATAAGCAGAATTTTACCAGCACCTCAGAACCCCCACATAATATAATGGGAAATAGTAGCAATAGTGGTGACATAGTATAGCACATTTATCTTCCTAAATAATTGAACCTGTTCATCTGCCATTCCAAAAATCTTATTGAGAAACTTTGTGAACTTTCTGAAGATAGAATTATGCAACAGGTAGTTTACTGAACAAAATAAGAGTTGCTAATCTTAAATATTGGGATGAGTAGCAAAATCTTTGTTTTAGGCGTTAAATATTTTGAGGGATGAGAATGCAGATTATGGGCAGATAAATGTGAGACACACATTACTGTGATAAAATGATTGAACTTACAAAAATCACTAAGAATTTTATATGTATTGGATATTATGTACTTCTGTGATCTTATGCTTGTCTTTCAGTCCTTACCTTTGGTTTCACAGTGTGGAGGTTAGGAAATGCTGACCTTCTATTTTACTGGCTCTTGGGTGTGTTTGGTAACAGAGCTAATTAATTTTAATGTCTGGTACTTAACTAAGGGATAAGTGGTTGCTCTTCCTTATTTTGTCCATCTTGTGACTAGTAAGTTTGTCTTAGAATGTATGTTCACTTGGAATTGGATAGGAAACAGAGCTAGTAAAGCCACATCAGAAATTAAGTTGCAGCATTATTCTAAATATTAGAATGAGTAATTTTTTTTTTTTTTTTTGGTTTTTCAAGACAAGGTTTCTCTATATAGCTCTGGCTGTCCTGGACTCATTTTGTAGACCAGGCTGGGCTTGAACCCACAGAGATCTACCTGCTTCTGCCTTGCAAGTGCTGGGATTAAAGGCATGTGCCACCATGCCCAGCTGAGTGAGTAAAATTTTATGTTACTTTAAAATTTTGTTGCCGGGCGGTGGTGGCGCACGCCTTTAATCCCAGCACTTGGGAGGCAGAGGCAGGCGGATCTTTGTGAGTTCGAGGCCAGCCTGGTCTACAAAGTGAGTCCAGGACAGCCAAGGATACACAGAGAAACCCTGTCTCGAAAAACCAAAAAAAAAAAAAATTTTGTTAATGTAATTTTTTATCACCCTATCAAATCACACACATACACTTTTATTATGGAATATTTTACATATATACAGAGCAAATAGAATAATAATCCTTCATTCACTTTATTCACGTTGTTTCACCCTTATCTATTTGCTTTCTACTCCTTTTTATAGATTTTTAGGTAAAACTTATATTCATTGAAATGTGCAGTTCTTAGTTACACTTGTCAAACAAGTGGACACACTTGTATTGTATTCCTGTCTTACATATGAGGACATCTTCATCTCCCCAGAAAGTTAGTTCCTTTGTATTTCTTTCCAATCATTTCCTCCCACTATTGTGCTGACTTTTCCCATTCACTCTTCCTTGAGCAGTTGACTCTTTTTTTTACTCATGGGCAGAGGTCAGTCACTAAAAAGGAATTGTTTGTTTAGGACGTGCTGTTTCTGTGCTATGTGCTGTAGGAGACAGGTAGATATATGTGACATTTAAACAAATGTAAGCCTTCATAAGGAGCTCATAATCTTATTAGGGAAAAGAGCTCATATTCTTAAACATGAAAAGTTAAAAGTGTAAGATGATGCAGTGGAGTGTCCAGCCACTTTAATATCCTAGCTTCCCTGCATTAGTGATTTGGTCTTTGCTTGAGTTTTATATTCATTTAGCCCTGTGCAATTAACTTGTAATCTATTGAGTGTAATAGGCTTTCTTTGGGTCTGATTGTTGGTTTCTGATGGGTGTTTTCTGTCCTTCCTAATCCAGACTCGTACATCTGTCCTTTGATTTTCTGACACTAAGGGTTGCTCTTCTCTATCGCTCACCTCTTAGTTTTGTACTGGTCTTTTTTTCTTGGCTCTGCTTACACCAGACCTTGACTTTCTTGAGGCTTTGGACTAAGTCATGCTTATTTTTCCAATTAACTTTTATTTTTTTGCTGTATTGAGGGTCATACCTAGGCCTTGTCCATTGTAGACCAGTAATTTACCAGTGAGCTTGGGAGGCCTTGAATCATATTTAAATCTCTTATTTGGATATGACCCAGGATAGACACTCAGTAAGTGTTACACGGGGGATAAGTGATGGAGAGCTGTAGAAGAACTTTTAAGAACAGTTGATAGAAGTTGGAGAAGGACATAGAGGTCTTATCTTCATGAAGTCTTGAGTGTACCCAAGAGTCTGTAATATGATCTAAATAGTGGGCAATCAGTAGGCTCGTCCTAACACAGGCAGAGAGACCAGTCCACATTGCCACAGTATTTCACTATGCTAAATAAGTAAACCATTAAAACAGAAGAAAGCAGTTTCCCTTCCCATTAGAGCTTGTGAGATAAAGTTCAGATTTCTCATCCTAGGTTTCAGAGCTTTCCTCCATCTGGTGTCATCTTACCTGGCTAATCTTATTGTGGTCTTGCCGGCCAGTTGGTATTCTGTTCCAAATAGGCCAGTTTCTGCACTGTTCCCTGAGTAGGCTCTCCTCACTCCTGGCTTTGGAGCTTTATCCATGTTATCAGTCTTATCTATTATTTCTGTCTCCTTTGTTCTCCAGTTCTTTAACGTTCTTAAAGGGCTAGAGAAGGGTCACCCTGACATGAAGGGTTTAGCTGCTCTTGATGATTGAAGCAATGATCACCCTGCTTTTACTTTGCACGCAAAGTGCCTTGCCTGTTGTACAGCTTCACTGGCTGTAAGCTAGCTGGGTGTGTCAAGTACTCCTTCATCTTTTGACCCTTTAAAGTCATCTTAGTCTATAAGTGGTGGGCACAACTTCCTTCCAGATATTTCTGCAGAGTTTCAGGCAGCACGTATTTCTCATACTTATATCTTCTTTGCTTCTGCTTTATTTTAAATCCCATTCTCTTGTCTTTTGAGACTGTGTTTTATCTGTGTTGCTTTCTCTACACTTAAGCATGGTCCCCAAAGTAGTTATTTATAGAAGAATTCTGTTAGAAAATTGCAATTAGTACCACAGATTGTATCTCAGCTTTGTAAACATCTTTTATCTTTTTATTTTTATTTTATGTTCATTGGTGTTTTGCCTGTATGTATGTCTGTGTGAGGTTGTACTCTGGAACTGGACAGAGTTACAGACAGTTGTGAGCTGCTATGTGGGTGCTGGAAATTCAATCCTGGTCCTCTGGAAGAGCAGACAGAGATCTTAACCACCGAGCCATCTCTGCAGTAAGCATCATGTATAAGAGTGAGCCATGTGAGGGACTGGATCTGAATGACACCCTTAGAATGAACTGTTGAGTATGGCTGTATGGCTGGCCTTATTTGGGCTTCTGGAATAAAAAGAGATACTTAAGGAAGCATACATTTAAAAAAAAAAAAAGCATTAGAGGGTATGTCAGCAACAGCAGCTCTGTACTGAGCCCAGTTGGGATAGATCAGGTGAGAGTAGAGTTGTGAGAAGTGTGTGTGTGGTTGGCTGCGAGCTCTAGGTGAAGGTTGCCCAGTTAATTACCATGCCCAGTTTTTGGTATGTTAGCCTTCTTGGGCACCACTCTGTTCTAGTGCTTTTGCACTTGCTGTCCCCTGCCTGGAATGTTGTTTCTGTGAATGTCACATTGCTTCCTCCTTCAATCATTGATCAGTTAGATCAGAGTTAGACCAGTTGCCATTCAATTTAAATAACATCCTTTGTGTGTACATGTTCTGTGTCCCTTCTTGGTTATACGTTTCTCCTTAGCTGTTTATTATATTATGTATCTTGTTTATTGTATGCCGGTGCTGCTGGGATGTAATTAAGCTCCACAAAGGAAGAAATTTTTTTTTGTCTATTTTGCTCATTGGCATAGCCCTAGTGTGTAGAATTGTGCTTTTCATAATCACTCAGAAAATACTGTTCAGTGATTTTTATCTGTGACATGCTGAGGTGAGATATGAGGGCTTGGTTATTGTTAAATAGCAGTTTTCATGTTAAAAATATGGATGTTATCTCAGCATGTTATCTCTTTAGGAACTAGACCTCTTATACTTTCTATTTGTAAATTCAGAAACAATATAAATGATATTATTAATTTATGATTATTTTAAAACTAACTTTTGACAGAACTATTAAAGATAATTAAATAAACTAAAAATTACTCATATGACCATAAGTATAACAAACACTTTTATTTTGCTTATGCTGTATTTATATGTCTTTAAAGTTATTGTATGTCTTGCTGTTTTCATTTAAGGCATAAATCCTGTTTTTCTTTATGACCTTTATGTCTACAGTTTGCATGGCTTTATCATACTTAACCCTTACATGTTGTGTATTTTGACTGCCTGCAGAATTTTTTTTTTTTCCTGTAGTGCTGGAAATGGAATCCAGATCCTTGCTTATGGTAACGGGTTCTACAACTGATTCATGCTAATAAGTTTTTATGGATAGTATTGTATATTTTTGTTTTGTTTGAATAAATTGCAGAAATAGGATTAATAAATGGAAGTCTATGTATGTCTTTATGATGATGGAAGAGGTGTGAACTTTCTAAATTACACAAACCAACATGGCATTTTTTTAATGAGTCATGCAAATTTATTATACTATGAATGAGTGTTAGTATAATTTACGGATTTTTTTTCTCTTTTAGAGGTACAAAAACATTGAAAAGTTAGTTTACATGTGCTTTATAGATTGGCAAGAATGAGGTTTTGTTTAATTTCATTCAGCAGCAGCAATTTGATCATGAAGTAGCTTGGTAAAGTTAAGGATGTGGTCTTTGAGGTTGGGTAAGGGCTCAGAGGTTTAGTTAGCCATGCCTTAGATCTATGGCTTCTCACCAGTTTCCTCACCCTCTCTGAGCCTGAGAAGAATAGGGATAATAGAGTTTATGTAGGCCATCAGTTATGTGAAGATTGAATAAGAAAACATCTTAATCCAGTGTTCAACCCAGAAGACATCATTATGCCTACTAAAAGAAAACTAAAAAGACAACAAAATATCCCTTTGTTAGCTTCTCAGAAATTATTGAGGCTTCCTAAAAATGCTCTCAAATGTATCAACAAAAATATCCTTACATAGCTTTTAAGTTGGTAAATCCATTTACTTTTTGAGCATTACACTGGTTTCAGAGACATAGTTTCAGGTCTTACATGTTTCCAGTTGGCATCTCCTAAGAAGGATACTCTGTATTTCTCTACCTGATAAAGAGGTGATATAAACTCATAGTATTCAAAGTGTAGTCTCACTGGTGCTAAAATAACTATGGCCTTCTTTATAGACTATAAGTTTTTGTTAGCATTGCACGGAGTTGCACTCGTTTTTATGGTGACTAAACATCCCTCACTGACCTCCCCTCTCCAAGTTATTCCTTTGTTGTTATAGATGGTTTTGAACCTTGGGTACTGACTGGTTGTTCCTGGACTTTGCATTTATCTTTGGCTGTATCACTTTTTTGATCCATTATCCTTAATTAGTATTCTTTCTGCATATGTTCCTAGTAAATTAAAAAAAAATATCAGATTAGAGTAAGTATAGGTAAGGTATATTCTTTTTGTTAATAGACACCCCTTGAAAATTGCTGTGGTTCTTACCTGTAACTTACCAGCACCTGCTCTCATCCATCTCTTCCTTACTGAGCAGTCTTCTATTAGCATGTCTATTGCAGCTGCAGGGAAGGAAGGGCCTTTCTGTTCAGGCCATGAACTGTCAGGATGAAGCCATGGAACCAGTGGTTTCCTTCACATTGAAGAGGGAGAAAACCCCTGTCCAGTCTAACATTTAGTGCTTTGTAGCACAGTGAACAGTGTAGAGCTCTTCCATCCCTTCAGAGACAGATTGATCTTAGTCTGATAGGTAAGCTCATGCTTAATCCTAACCCTTACTATACCCTTCTAAATTCTCAGGCCATGCTCTCCCTTTAGAGAAACACATTGTCATACTTTCTCAGGATTCACTCATCTAGGACCTGATGAGTATCCTCTGCCTCTAATCTTTTGGAGTAGAATACATACTGGAGTCACGGGGAAGAAAAAAAAATTACGTTTTTGGGAGTTATATATAGCAAAATAAATTAAAATTTATTCAAAATGTTATTTCTGTATTTCTTTTAGAAAGTTTTAAGAAATATTAGAGATTGGTTAAAATGGATTTTGTACTGTGTACCAGGGCATTAGGCCCTTGCTTAAGAAAAATTAAGACATTCTTATTAGAGTCACTTTTGGTGTAGGCATCTGTGTCAAGAGGTAAGCATAAGGACTCAGCACTTTCGCTAACTGTTGGTTCTGTTCTTCAGTGGAACCTGTAACACATTAAGATATTTGGTTAGGAACAACTATGCATGGTTTTTTGCATATTGTTTTGCTAATGCTATAATTTTTTGAGACAGGGTCTCATTTAGTCCCTGTTGACCTTGAACTCTATGTAGCTGAGGTTGGCCTTGAACTCCTGAGGCTCTTGTCTCTGTCTATTAATTTTGGGATTACTGGCATGTACCACTGTGGGTTTGTATTTAAAAAAAAAAATTCTTATCCTTTTGCTAGTATAGCAGACCTGAGTGAATGCAACTGAGTAAAATATAAACGGAAAATGAAGCTCATCAGAGCATCATCAGCTGGCTTGATGCCTATAAATAGGTGTAGCAGCCCGAGCACTGCACTGGTAGCATAAAGCAGACATTAAAATGGACTGTATGATTTACTCCTTATGTAAATTATCTTGATGATATCCTCATTTTACTTTTAAGCCATGCATAACAGTGGGTTTGTTTTCAGACCACAGCTTATTCACACATTTTGAGACAAGATATTATGGGCCCCAGGCTGACTTTGAATTCAGCTGTGTAACTAATTGACATTAATTCTTGAGCCTTCTGCCTCCCCATTTCTCAGGTGCTGAGATTATAAGGATGTGCTACTAGCCCTATGTTAATATTTCATATCTGTTGGCATTAACAGATAGATGCACTACCTGGAGTGCACCAGCTTCTTAGGTGTAGAATAGTTTAGCTACTGTGTTTTGTTTATATGCCACCAACTGTATGTTCTCATATTTAAAATGCTTATGAAACTTAACCCTGTGAAATATACAACACAGTATCCCTAAAGAAGGAAATGATTCTTTATTTTAATGTGGTGAATAGCACTAGACCCAAGGAATAGTTTAAAAATTATTCTTTTAATGCTTCAGTATTTCTAATATTAAACTTTTAAATAACAAAAAGTTTTAATACACTATAAATTTAAATACTAAAAAAGAAAAGGATAAAGCACCTATCATTTATCACTGTTATTATATTTCGTTGATTCTGAAACTGCTTTTTTCACATTTTAGCATCATTTTCATATTTTAATTTTTGAAATTAAGTTGTAAAATACAACTGATATATCTTAGTTTTAACTAGAACAGTATTTAGGTTGTTGCATTTCCTCTTTATTATGCATGTTCTTATCTTCTTTATAAAAAGTACTGTATATCAGCTTATGGAGGACTCTAAATTCAGTGTTATTACTGTTCTTCAGTATATCATAAGCTTAGGAAAGCAAGAAATTGTAATAGAATCCATATTTTCCTCATTCCAGACCAATGGTCGAGGAAGTAGGCTGACCTGAGATCAGTAGACGGATATAAAACCAATTTCTCAAAGGATGCTGAGGTTTTAGCCTGTTAGTAGATGATCAAGAGGTTCTCTTCTTGAGAATTGAGGGGTATGTGGCAACTCTGAACCTCAACAGATGAGAATATAGTGATCAAGGAAGACGCTGACACTAATCTCTGGTCCCACATGCATCAGCATACTCAGTGCACCCACACACTAACACGCATGTATATCACACACATAACACGTGCAAAAAGAAAAAACAGACCATTGAAAAAGAACCATGCAATATAATATTGCAATACCATTTTTCTAGTTCTATCTCAAGCACTCCTATTAAAACTCCTCTAGTAATACTATATTTAGAATACTATTCTCTGTTTACTTGTGAATATGATTATATTGCATTAAGAAATAGATTTAAGGTATTTTTCTTTTTTTAACTTATTATTATGTATACATTGTTCTGAATTGAAGTATGTATGCCTGCAGGCCAGAAGAGGGCACCAGATGCAATTACAGATGGTTGTGAGCCACCCATGTGGTTGCTGGGAATTGAACTCAAGACCTCTGGAAGAGCAGCAAGTGCTCTTAACCTCTGAGCCATCTCTCCAGCCCTAAAATATTTTTCAACTGTAGGATTCCTTTGACTTTTTCTAACAGTAGTGCCCAAGATAGGCTGTTTAGAGAGATGGAAGAGGGGGAAGCCAATGTAGGATAAATGATAGAATTCAATTTTGTGTTTAACATGGGTTCAACAAAAAATAGGTATCTCCTCAGAGAAAGTGGGATCAGTATGGGGCAGCATACAAAACATACCCAGTCCATTCTATTGAATGTTTGTAGTTTCTTAATAGGCTAGACAGTGAGATTAGCACATTGAATAAATATTATTTCTAAGCCAGGCCTTGTGGAAGTACAAATAATAGAAAATCCATACAACTTAAGAATTCCTAGACCTGTGTTAGGAACATAGTCTTTTGGTTAGAAAGAGCATGATTAGAAAGATTGAATTAATTCAACCATCTCACACTGGAGATTCTTCGATGCTTTTCTTCTACTTGGAGTAGAATGGGGGTGCTGTCAGGAGCTGATATGTCACGATATCAAAAAAAAAATCTTAATTTAAGACCACATCTTTGAATGCCATATTCTGCAGATCTCTTGGGGTTTTTGAAGATGCCCTATCTATCTCTTGTATTTAGATGAGCAAATGTTGCTTGTCTCTTAACAACTTGATTACTGAGTAGCTTAGAGAATATCTGTGATAGACTGTCATAGGAGCTAACAAGGTGACATGCATGCATGACTAGGAGTTTGTTTTTCTTAACTATCCTAAACAGTTTAAGACGGTTGGTATCAAGAGGCCAGAGCTTCACATTTCATTTTTAAGTATCTCTAGGTACGATACCATTAGGAAGCGTTACCTTTAATTTTGTATCAATATACAAAGATCTATTCAAATGTGGCTAAATATACTCTTAATTTTGTATCAATATACAAAGATCAATGCCTATGTGGCCCAATACAATCTTAATATTGCGTTCATATACAAGGGTCAATACCATTGTGGCCAACTATAATCTTAATTTTGTATCAATATACAAATATCAATACCGACGTAGTCCAATACAATCTTATTTTTGCACAATAAACAATGGTCAATACCACTTTAGCCAAATATACTACTAATTTTGTATCAATATACAAAGGTATAAGGGCATATTCAATAATCTGACCCTTCTTCTTGGTCCTTCCTGTGCTATGTCTATGTCTCAATTTTTCTCAAGTCCGTGCATTCCTACATAGGAGATAAAGAAGGATACAGAAAAGGGAAAGAAGGAATACCCTGGGTCTAACCTCCAAAACCCATTAAACAGGACCATTTAACAACTTGTAATCTCTTCCCCTAAATAACAGAGTTTTCAGTTGTCCTTCAAATAACCAAAAGGGGGGGGGGAGAAACACCCTCCCCACCCTCTGGGTATGGGACGTCTCTCTCTTAAAATGACTTCCTGCTGATTTGGGTCGTAGTAAACCTGTTTGGGGCCCGAACCAAAATGGAAAAATGGTTAAAAATGTTAGTACAATCCTTTTATGTTCAGTCCTTCTGTTCTCAGCTGTTTAGATGTCCTAAGGAGTTTGTAGGCAGAAGCTGAACTTCCAGGCTTTACTGAGGTTCTGGCTGGGGCATTGTGTAGAGCTGAACGGTCTTAGCGATATTGAGTTGAATTAGTGGCAAGCCTATCTCTTGGCATGTAAAAACTCCTTGCTTCAACTGCAGACAGACTGCTGTCCAAAAAGTACAAAACTTGGTAGCAGGGAAGTCGACAGCCTAGCTCTGCCAAGACAGGGTAGGTTAGTCCTTCAGAATCCCTGCTCTACAATAAATGTCTGTCAGAGAAACAGGACCAAAAGGCTGAAGACTGATGCTGGAATGTATGGAGAGAAAATGGGAACTGTCCAGGTAGTCACTGGTTTGTCATTTCTTAGTATTGGAAGCTGCAGGCCCTGCACTTCCTATATAATCAGATATATTTATCCTTCTCAGCTCTCTGAGGTGGCTGAAGAATAGACAGCTTGAGTCTCATAGCTAAATTTTGAGTTGTTTAGGAATCAAGAGGGTGTTCTAGATCTAAGAAGATGGTTATAATAGTGATGCAAGTTAGTATGAAAGCTAAGTCAGTTATAGAACTTTAAACTCATGGAAATGGTTAGAAGGTAGAAGGTTAAAGTCAGGGGCCAAATATGTATGAACTGGACATTGGGAAGGTATACTGGGCCATTTAACTCTCATAAATGTGGCATATTCTGCTGTTTTGTATAGTATTTACTGTTATAAGAGAAAGAACCATTTGTTGGAATGAAAAGGGAAGCTGTTGGGGAAGAGGGTGGAAGGGTGGGACAGGAAGGGGGAATAGGGAAGGGTTTGTGACTGAGATGTAACTTGAAGAAAAAAAAATAAAGTACTTATATAAAAAAAAATAAAAAAGAAAGATTGAATTAATATGCTTGTTAATATGGATAGATTTCACGTTGGAGCACAGTCTTAATCTCCTTTACTGAGGAGTCAAAGGTGTTCCAAGTAGGGAGAACATCGTGGACAAAGACATTGAGAAGGGTCAGCAGGGACATGGAATTGGAGATAGTACTATAAACCGCTTATTTGATTTTTTTATTTTATAGTATAGACATATTTTACATTCATTGCTTACATCAGTTGTTTGGGGGTAGTTTTATTATTTCCTTTTGTGAGTGAAGATTCAAAGAGGTTTAATAAATATAGGTATGAGAATCCTTAAGATTGAATTGATCAGGACTAGAGAGATGCCCCAGTGGTTAAGAGTGTCTGTTGCTCTTGCAGAGGATCCAGGTTTGCTTCTTCATAGAAAGATTTCCAAAGTCTTGACCTGAAACTAAATTTAAAGGGGAAAGCAAAATGTAAGTTTTGACAGTACCTACCATGTGTCAGGCATAGCGAGGTGTCAGTGACAGGGAAATAAACAACAAGACAGGGCTCCTGTTCAGGTGGGGGCAGCAAATGCACCCTATGGGTTGTGGGTGAGTGCAGCAGATACTGATGTTCTCTGCTTGAGAGGAAAAAAGTGGGCAAAGAAGACTTGTAAGATAGAGTTGCTGGATAGTTCGTTATCCTGGTTGGCACAGTTTAGGACTGAAGGGAGCTGTGTTAATCACTTTGTCAGCATGCAGTGGCTATGAGGGAGGGCGGGCCAGTCTGACTTTTATTTCAAGAAGTCGAATAGTAGGTGGCTGTGAGTGGCCATGTGGGTGTCAAATCGTCCCCAACAGCAGCAAGTACTCTCTTTTTTAAATGTTTGTTTATTACTTCAAGTTATATCTCCATCATAGTACCCTCTTTCCACCCCTCCCGGTTCCACCCTCCCACCCTCTCCTCCCTCTCTCACCCATCCCACTCCTCCAATGTGGAGTGTCCCTACACATCAGCCCCTCTCAGTTCAGCAGTCATATGAGGGCTAAGAACTTCCTCTTGCACTGGGGGCCAACATGGTAGCACCCCTAGGGCAAATTGTCCCATTGATAGGTAACAAAGTCTATGTTCCTGATCTTTTTGGTGTGTTGGTTGTAGGATAGTTATTCTGTACTATATGATTAAAATCCAATTATAAGTGAATAGATGCCATGTGCATCTTTCTGAGTCTGGGTTAGCTCACTCAGAATGAGCTTCTCTAGTTCCATCCATTTGGCTGCGAATTGCATGATTTCCTTGTTTCCGATAGCTGAGTAGTGTTCCATTGTGTAAATGTGCCACAGTTCTTTGTCCATTCAAGTACTCTGAATGTTGAGCTTTCTCAACATTTGAGTACAGTTGAGCTTTCTTTCTGACCCTGATTTGTTTTTTTGAAATAGGTTCTTATTATATAGCCCAGGTTGGTCTGTAACTCATAGTCTTCTTGCCTAGATAGAGTTCTTTTAAGCAGCAGCAGTAACACGTAAAGACACAGTGCAGTGTGAGAGCATGTGAAATTAACACTATATAAGTGGGAGATGGTCAGATACTTGTCACTTCACAGTCTAACCTGATTAGCGTTAGAGTACCTTCTGACACAGTCTGTGCTTACTGGCAGATGAGCCTGGTTGGCTCAGTACCATGATGTAGAATTTGGACTTTTTTCTGAAAACTGCTTATTTTAAAGTTTTAATTACAAGCTATACACCCTCATGGTGTGAAATTAAAAAAAAAAAAAACAAACTAACCAGACTGATTGGATGAGAACAATCTAGTTTGTTAAGTTTTAGTAGTGATACTTTATATGAAGCCAACATAATACTTTATAAAGCCTTATGTTCTGTTCTTTGGGATTTTTCCTCATGAATTTTTGGGTTTGGTGCTTTTTCTTGGAATGGGATGGGTAGGAGGTGTTAATCACACAATTTTCTCAATTTCTCATCTTTCCAATCCATTACTTTTTTTCTTTTATTTCCCTCTTGATTAGGTGATCAGTTTTGGAAAACTATATTTTTCTAGGAAACTAGACATTTTATTTAAGTTTTAAACTTACTTTATAAGATGTCCAGAGACAAAGACTCCCTGTTTTAAAATTTTAATAGTTTTTGTCTTGTACTTTGGTATTCCTCTTACTTTAATTTTGAGAGAGGGTCTCACTGTGTACCCCAGGCTAGCTTCTGGCCCTGCCTCAGTCTCCGTGGTCTTGGGGGTGGCCTGTATTCTTCCTTTAGTATTGGATTACCTTTGTTTTCTGAAGAACTAGCTCTTGGATTTTTATTGCTGTGGATTGTATATTATTAGGCCAAATGAAAGTTTTGTAAGGTATGTGCTCTAGACAGAGAATGCTGTGGAAACTTAGAGGAGGGAAGTGCTGCGAACAGCGATGGTCGATGACCGTGGAGAACAGGTACCGGGAGAGCTGATTGGTGGTGGACATGAGAGTACAGATGCTACTTCAAAATTCTGGTTCCATTCTCCTGGCTTGTATACCCACAAGTAGAATTGCTGGATCATATGGTAATAGTTCTACTTTTAATTTTTTGAGGAATCTTTTTTTTAATGACCTTATTTAGATTCTTGGTAGCTGTACATGAGTTCCCTTTTCTGTACATCTTTACCATCATTGTTGTCTTTTGTTTTTCTAGTAATAGTGATACTGCTAGGTATTATAGGTATGTCTCATTGTGACCCTTAAAAAGTATTCATTCATTCATTCATGTGTAACTATATGAGTTTATGTGTGCCATGCCTGTCCAGGTAAATGGGGAAGCCAAGAGGACATCAGATTCTCTGGAAGTGGAGATACAGGTTGCTGAGAGCCATCTGATGTGGACTCTGAGAAGTGAACCTGGGCACTTTGAAAGAGCAGTGAATGCTTTCAACTGCCAAGCCATTTCTCCAGCCCTCATTGTAGTTTTTATTTGTATTTTGTTGATAGAGTTGAACATTTTTTGATGTGTTCATTAGCCACTTATATACCTTTTGAGTATTGTCCTTTGTTAATTTTTGAATTATTTCTTTTTTTGCCTTTAAAAAAAGTTCCTTATGTTCTGAATGCTAACTCCTAACTAAATGAATGGTTACAAAATTTTCTTTCTTTCTAATGCCACTTCTGTTGATTATTATCTTTGCTGTGCTAAAAGACACTTTGAAACAGTTGTATAGTTTGTAATATGTTTTAAACAATCCTATAATACACTTAAATTAGAGACAATAGTAACTCTAAACACTTAAAAAGATTTATGTATTCTTATATGTATAAGTATTTTTCCTGCATGTATGTAAGTGCACTGCATATGGGCCTTGTGCCTATGGAGGCCAGAAGAGGGCCCTTGATCCCCTGGAACTGGAGTTATAGTTTGAGCCATCATGTGGGTGTTGGGAACTGAACCTGGTCTTCTGCAAGAGTTGCCAGTGCCCTTAACTGGTGATCTATCTCTCCAGCCCCAACTCCAGCACTTAAAAAAATTAAACATCCTTTGACTTGTGATTAAGTTTGCCTTCCTAGCTTTGCTTGGTCTTGATGCTGAAATCTTAATGCTGAAAATCAAGTCTACAGATTGATTGAGCTCCGTGAGGCACTGACAGTAGAGGATTGATTATACATGGCCCTTGCAAAAGACTTGGAGATGTGCAACAAAGACTCTCCTTTAAAGATATGTAAGCCCCGCAGCCCCCTCTGCTCATGTTTTAGAGTCTACTTTAGCACATAGAGCCCCCCCCACCAGGTCATGACTTAACAAAAGCAGTGTATATTTGGGTAAAATTGAACATAGCAGAGGTATAGGGACATTTTAGTTCATCTTAGAGCAATTACTTAGAATATGTCTTAATTTTTTTCTCTACTGCTGTGATAAAACGGCATGACCAAGACAACTTATAGAAGAGTTTGTTTGGGCTTATGGTTCCAGAGAGGAGTATAGCAGCAAGTGGCAGGTTTGGTGGTGGGAGCAGGAAGCTAAGTGCTTACATTTAGAACCACAAACATGAAACAGAGTGAATTGCTAGCAGGGTGAAGCCTTAAGTTCTCAAAGCCTGCTCAAATGCCCAAAAGAACAGGGAACGTTTCTCATTCAAACCACCACAGAACATCAGTCTGATTGGCTGAAAATTTGTTGGGTCTGTTTGAGTTCCTCCTAAATTTGCTTTCCCTGTTCATGAATACAGATTTCATATTCCAAATATGCTATGCTATCAACTTCAGAGAACTCAGTCTGTATTAACTGCTCATCTCATCAGACTACTTTACTGGAAGGAAATACACAGCAAACAGGAATTTAAAATGTGGTTAGTGTTTCATTGAACAAGCACAAGGCTAGTGTGCTATGAATAGGATGTAAGCTAGGCTATTGGTACTGTAGGGTGGTAATAACATGGACTAGTAATCAGATCATGAACCAGAGCTACTGTTTCCAGGTCACTTTCCTCACTTCGAATGTAGACGGGACACCTTCTTCTCCTTGAGACAGCTAGTTTAGATTTGGTTATTCACATGCTTAGGGGTATAGATTCTGAGCAGCGTGCGAGAGGACATAAAGTAGAAAGCTCTTTCCAGTGTGATGGTAATCTCAATTGTCAGTATAACTAGTAGAGAAACACTCATAGAATCCAGAGCTGTCTATGAGGGCATTTCTAAAGGAGATTCACTAAGCTGATAGACCTGCCTTAAATATAAGAAGCACATCCCAGCAGACTGGGAGAGCTTAGTTGGGGTAAAGGGATAGAAGGAAGCTCACTGTCACAGGCTCCTTGGCACATGCTGCTCTGCTGTCCTGCCTCCCTGCATGGTGGCCTGAAGCCTCTGAAACTGAGACAAAATAAATCTTTACTTGATTCAAGAATAGACAGGTAGATTGTCACCATTCTGTGGGGAGATTTATAGAAAAAAAGTATACATGATGTTGGGAGTTCATGCACACACACACACACACACACACACACACACGCACACACACTATCTGTTCATAATACTAGTAACCTAACATTTACACACATACGCACGCACGCACGCACGCGCGCACACACACACTATCTGTTCATAATACTAGTAACCTAACATTTAATGATTTCTTTCTCCAAACAATACTTAGTACAGATTAAACATTTCTGTTCTGAAATTATCTGAAATAATGAAACTGCTAAGCACCTTGGGTTTTTACATCTGATAAAATGTATGTATCAGATTTACAAATTTAAAAAAACTATGAAATCTGAAACACTTCTGGGCCCAAGCATTTCATGTAGCAGACATTCAACGTGTAAAGAGGCAACTAAACTATTCTTAATGAATGAATTTTGCCTCCCTAGGTATTGAATGACCATTTGGAGAATTTTATATATTTTTGACATCTTAGAATAATTTTAGTTATGGAAGGATATTGCAAATAAAGTAAAACTCTTATTTTTCCTTTGCAGTAAGAAAAGCGGAAAACCGCCATTACAGAATAATGAGGTAAAAATTTTAAATAATCTACTTTTGGGGATGGATTATTTAGTCAATTTTGTTGGGTAATTTTGAATTGGTATTAAAGTTAAAATTTTAGAGTTCAAATGCGGTTTTTAAACTGTCACTTCCAATCTACTACATATAAGAATTATATTAAAGGAATTCTCTTTAAGAGCCCTACCTAGTGTCTTCTCATATTACTTGTATCTGTTCTTGGAAAACACTCTTCTAAGGAGACAATCAGTATGTTAGATTTAGCCCATGATGAGATTTACTGCCCATGTAGCTTTGTTTTTTCTTCTTTTTATTGAGACAGGATCTCCCTGTATGTATAGTCTTAGATGCTCTTAAACCCTTCACCCTGTAGCCTCAACCTCCTTAGTTCAGGCTTTAACATATGTGTACCACTATTTCTTTAACTATCATATGACATCATTTTTATCTTTTTAAAATTCTGTGTACATGCTTCTAGACTCAACCTAGAATTTCCTTAGACACTGTGCTTAAATAGGATGTAGTTACCCAAAGGAGGTTTAACTACCCTGGAATACATTGACACTGTGTTAAATTACTTGATGTGAGCACCATATTGCTAATAGCCTAACATAGATATTTATTTAGTTATAACTTTTGTTCAAATTAAGTTATTGGTAAATTATAATCTTTAGGTATCTTTTGATAATCTCTCTGATAACAGATCCTCTAATTCTGTATTCAGCAATTGGTTTTTTAAATAGTAGCTTTATTTATACTCCTTAATAGTCATCTTTTAAATGTGCAAGTTAGTAGTTATTAGTATATTTATCATAGAGTTGAATGGTTGTTACCATTGTCTTAAAATTATTGGTGGTATCGAGTGGCCCCTAAGGTCACTTCTTGTCCAGGTGGGTCTCCACAGTCCCCAGTGCCCATTTGAGTGGTCCTGTCACATCTTCCTGCTGCCCATACTATGTGCCTCAGCTCCAACTCAGCTGTGCAAGTTGAGCAGATACTGGGACAACTACACTCGGTTACTTGGCTTACAAAAAATTCTATATTAAAGATCATTGCACCAAAGCTATAGTGAACCTTCAGGCCCAGAAGGGCAATCCCAAGGTTGTACATGCCTCAACACAGAGGATCTGGAAGATAAGGCCATGCACTGAAGCTCTGGAAGGTCTGGAAAGTTTCCTTTCTGTCATGGACCTCACATACAACACAGTGAAGGGACTGGAGACCATGTGGGACCTCTGATCATCAAGAAAATAGAAACTTAATGGAGTCTCTATGTGTTGTGATGTCACCTGATAATTTAATTGGAATAGCACCTACTCTGTCTTACTGGCCTCCCTGGGTTCTATATGTAGTACCATGCAGCATTCAGATTCATGGCATCAGCCTTGCTATTGAAACACCATGGTGAACTGTAACCGAACTTTTAAATTATTATTTATCACTTATTTATTTATTACTAAATTCACTTATAACAAACACCAACAATTTCTTAACTATTAATCCTATAAATTCCTACAACCCCTTTAACCTATCCACTAAACCTATTGGTAATTATAACAACTACTTTCATAACCTTTTAGAATGATACAGTCTCTGGGGCAGGTCCTCAGTCGTCAGGAACACAGTCTTTGTTGTAGATTCTTTAACGCACTTAGCAGTCCTTTTTCTGGATCTCTCAGATGCAGGTTCGTCAGGGTAAGTTGGTTATTGCAGTCTCCCTTAAATAAGGCTTCATGCTTTCTTCTCTGTGGGAGACCCCAGCCGTCTTCAGGCCAACTTACTTCTTTTGAATCAGGAACTCAGCTGCTCTGCCTCAGTCCTTAAAGCCAGGCACAGTTTCCCCAGGCACAGTTTCCCCTAGGCCACTGATCAGACAGATCAAACCCCTCCAGGCAAAAGCTGAGCCACAGGGTCCAGTCCTTGGCCTTTTGGTGTCTTGCTCAGGCTTTCTTTGCTCACCGGCTTCTTTCTGCTTCAGGGAGAGAGCTGGCCATCAATGGCCAGACCTTTTTTCAGCAGGACTCTTGGAGCTCTCTAGCATCAGGGGCCTCTTCTCTTTCTGGGCTCCATGCACTGTCCTTAAATAGGAGGAACTCTGTTTCAGCTTAATTTGGGCTCCGCCCACTTAGCAGCTGAAAACAGTGTCAGGCCAGATACTTTGTTTCTTCAAGTCCATTAAGTCTTTCCTGTTTTTCCTGACTTCAACCTTGTTTTTCAGTCTATTGAGTATTTCTTGTTTTTCCTGACTTCAACCTTGTTTTTCAGTTTATTAAGTCTCCTGTTTGTTTCCTGTTTTTAGTCCACATGCTGATAATGCTCTTCATGCCCCAAATTAAGAGACATTATCAGAAACCCCTATATATTTTCTGAATCCAATTCATCTAACCCCTACAGTGAACATTCATTGAAAGCAAAAAAAAAAAGAAAGTTCAACCAACCTCATGGTCTAGGAGTTATTTTGGTCTTTTAAGGGTCTGTTCCATTAAAATATTGGTCTTAAAATATAGTTGTATCTCAGGGTTAACAAGATAGATTATTCTAAAAATCATGGATATGTCCATTGTACTTGTAAGTTTAAAGATAAATCGCCTTTTCATATTACTTAGTTAACCTGGAAAGTAATAGAGTGTGATGAAGTTGCATTGATTTATTACAGCGTAGCAGAAACATGCCATGACACCAACTGTCTTTGTGCTGAGGTAGTGACATGGACTCAGCTTGTGTGTTTCAGTCAGAATTAATGGAATGTTATCTCCTTAAAGCCAGCCAGATCATATCAACAATAAAGGAGCAGCAACTTAAAAATCTTTTTTCTTAAAAATTAACTCCCTCCCCTTAAATCCCATGCCTAGTAGTAACCACTGCTTGTTACTTTTGTTTCCCAACCCTAGAAACCACTGATCTACTGTTTGTCTATCGATTTGCCTGCTTTGGGGCATTTCATATTAATAGAATCATTCAATATACGTGGCCCTTTAGGCCTTTCACTTAGCATGATGTTTTCAAGGTTTCTTCATGTTGTTACTATATCCATACTCGATTCATTTTATGCCAAATTGTATTCTGTTGTACAGGATATACCACCAGGTAAGGGATTTTTGCATTGTTAACATAAGCCTAAAAGCTTATGAGTAAGGCTGCTGTGAATGTACCAGTTTTGAGTGGATATATGGTTTTATTTCTCTTTGGTGGTCTATAACTTAGTGTGGAATTTGGGGTTATATAGTAACTCAGTTGACATTTTTTCCAGACATTAAAGTCAACAGACTTTAATGTCTGAACTATTAGTATGGTTTTGAATGTAATTACTGTACCTTGTATGTTATTAACAAATATTAAATAATCTATAATTTATTAGAATTTATATTATTATATTAAATTATATATAATATAAATTATATAAAAAATATAAAACTTATATTTCTCCATTAAAGCTACTCTTCCCCCACCCCTTTTAATCTTTTGAGACAAGGTCTCACTTTGTAGCCTTAGCTGACCTAGAACTTCTTATATAGACCAGGCTGGCCTTTAACTCACAGAGATCTGTCTACCTCTGCCTCCTGGGTGTTGGGTTTAAAGGCAGGCACTATTATACCTGACCTTGTAATGTTTTAAGAGGAGTTAGTTAGGAGGACAGCTTGAGGGAGGTGGTTCTCTTTTCCACCATATGGATCCTATGGGCTGAGCCTAGGTCATTGTACTTGTTGGTAGGTGTCTTTACCCAGTGAACTGTCTTGCTTGCCTTCTGTTAATTTTTTGTTTGTCATGTGGTCTCACTATATACCTAAGTCTGGTCTTCTGATATGCTCTCCTCATAATCTATCACTTCTAAATTATCTATCTGCAATGTATCTTAAGTTCTAGGACAGCTAATTTCATTCCACTTATTTTGTATCCCCCTCTCCCACTTTTTTGTATCCCCCTCTCCCACTTTTTTGTGTTAACATATAATTATTTGTAGATTGTATAGTGTAATCAAGGTACATTTAAGTTAGGTAAGTGATTGGTAATGAAAAGAATATATACTTAATGTATCAGGTACTTTTCATTGCAATGATAAAAGGCCATGACCAAGACAGTTACAGAAAGAAAAGTTTATTTAGGCTTACAGTTCTAGAGGGAGAGTCCATAATGGTGAGGAAGGCATAGCAGCCAGCAGCTAGAGCAGGAAGCTGGCTGGTAATGTTTTTGTCACACAGGAAGCCAAGAAAGAGAAAACTGGAAGTGGGTTGAGGCAATACTCTCAAAGCCTGTTCCAGTGACTTCTTCCTCTAACAAAACTTCCCCCTGAAGGCTCTAAACTTTCCCAACAGTACCATCAGCTGGGAACCAAGTATTCAAAATTTGTCATTCAAACCTCCACAATTCTACATTGACAAATTGTTAGGAAGTGCACGGACATGCTAAAATGAAATGTGATAGGAAACCTGCCAAATATTAACAGTTGAAAGCTCCAGATGGTAGGTACAGATCTCTTTGCTGATCAGATTTAAATTTTTTTCTACAGTGAATGCTATTTATGAGAGAAGACAATTAAAAATATTTTTTTCATTGAACTTATCACATATTCTTTGGGATGATGATAACTAATGCAGTTTTCATAAGAAATTTAAGGAGTAAAGCTTCTAATTAGAGCTGTTAATTAGGAAATAGTATGATTTATTTATTCATTGTGGGGATCTAGGAAGGAAAGGGCAGGTGTGTTCTGGGGTAGCTTGTGGTTTTCAGGGTTCCTAGTTTTGAAGACTAAGGATAGCAAAATAAACACTTGTACCAAAAGCTGGAGGTGCCACTTTTTCCTTTGCAAATAGTTGTGTTTCTGTTTTCTTGTACTGTTAAAAACAAATCTCTTAGGGAAAAGTCATTATCTTATCTTAAATATCTGTCCTGAAAACAAATTCTTGATTCTTTTATGTCCGGTTAGCTCTGTCTTGTAGGCACTCTTACCTTTTGTTATTTATGTTCTGTTTTTTCAACATCTTGATACTAACTGCACACCAGTGTCCTTCCCCGCGCTGTGTGTACATGCATGAAAGCTTACTGTTCCTTTTAATCCTTTCTTTTTTTTTTTTTTTTTTTTTTTTGGTTTTTCAAGACAGGGTTTCTCTGTTTAACAGCTCTGGCTGTCCTGGACTCACTTTGTAGACCAGGCTGGCCTCGAACTCGCAAAGATCCGCCTGCCTCTGCCTCCCAAGTGCTGGGATTAAAGGCGTGCGCCACCACCGCCTGGCTCCTTTTAATCCTTTCTTTCTTCACTTTTATTACTTTAAATGCAGAGATCTTTCTTTGTCTCCCTGCCCAAATTATTCTGTTTCTCATGATGCTGGCTACTCAATCTGTAATTACTTTTTTTTCCCCCAACATTTATTTATTTCTTTAAGTTATATCTCAGTTATAACCCTCCCTCTTCCCCTCCTGGTCTCACCCTCCTACCCTCTTTTCTCTTTCCCTCCTATTCTCTTTTTAAAATTTTTTTATTTAAGATTTATCTTTTCCCCCAACATCTCCCCTTTTTATTCTAATAAAAGGTTCTTTTTCTTATAGCAATAAATACAATACAAAACAATAAGAACAATTAGGCAATAATTATGAAAATTATAAGTTATAACATACATTCCCAATGTCTCGTCCATATATATTTGGCAACTAATAATATTCTATTATCTGTCTATTTCAGTGAGTTGAAAGTTCTATACTTAACTCAGTTTCCAACCTAACTTGCATTGTCAACTTAAAAAAAGCATCTTCTTAGACCCAGAACATCCTTTTAATTCCTAAACAATTTCAAATTTAACTGTGAGACTATAACTGTGTAGCCTTCAATCCCATCAGAGACCTGAGAAGGATAAATATATCTGAATAAACAGGAAGTGCAGAGCCAGCAGCTTCCAAAACTAAGAAATGACAGACAACTGGCTGCCTGAACAGTTCCCAGTTTCTCTTCTATAACATTGGATCATCTATCTTCAGCCTTTTGGCCCAGTGTCTCTGACAGACATTAATTGTAGAGCAGGAATTATGAAGGACTTGCCCACCTTGTCTTGGCAGAGCTTGTTGACTTACCTGCTTCCAATTACTTCTTAATTTACTTTTGTCTGTGTTCCCTCTATTAGAAATGAATTGCATAGGTAAGGAGCTTAGGAATTTATGAGTTAGAATCAGCAGATTGCATATTGGAAATGTTAAGTGATAAATCTGCTAACCAAGAAGGTTTGTTTCTTTAGTTTTGTTTTTTCTTTTTCTTGGTTTTTCTGGATGGGGTTTGTCTGTGTAGTCCTGGATGTTGTGGAACTCACTCTGTAGATCAGGCTGGACTTGAACTTAGAGATCTGCCTGCCATGTATCTGATCCTGAGTGCTGGGACTAAAGTTGTGAGCCACCACTGCCCAGCAGAAGTTTCTTAAAATAAGGGAAAATCATGTTCAGGACTTTAAAAAAAGTTTTTATTTATCAAAAGTGGAGGCTAGGAATTTAGGACAGTGATGGGGGCGGGGGTTCATGCCTTCTATGCATGAGATCTTGGGTTCAATCCTTGTTACTCCAAAGAATAAAGCAAGTCATTAAATACTTGACCATTTTTCAATCTACACTTCTCACAGCTTCAGCCACATTGGCCACTTTGCTTTCCCTTGATTACTTTGATGTGCTTGTTTTCAATTGCTTTTTATTCACTTCTCCTATTCTCAGAGAGCACATCTCATTTGTCTTTTCACCTTTTTGTAATTTTGTTTCCTTGGAATCTGTTCGAATATGGAGAGCTGCTGAAGTGTGCATTATAAATTGAGCAGTCCATCTTAATAGGTGTCTATGCAGTTCCATGAAATGTGGTTCTGTAATCACTATGCATTTGTTGCAGGTATCTTAAATGTGACTCTCTAGTCATTGTGCATTGGCTGCAGCTTTCTTAAATGTGGTTTTGTAATCACTGTGCATTTGTTGCAACTATCTTAAATGTGACTCTAATCATTGCATTTGTTGCAACTATCTTAAATGTGACTCTAATCACTGTGCATTTGTTGCAACTATCTTAAATGTGACTCTAATCTGCATCTGTTGCAACTGTCTTAAATGTGACTAATCACTGTGCCTTTGTTGTAGCTATCATCTTTAACAGGTCTTTTTCCTCTCTAAATGTAGAAAGAGGGAAAGAAAGAGCGAGCTGTGGTGGACAAAGTGTTTTTATCAAGGCTCTCACAGATCCTGAAAATCATGGTCCCTAGAACATTTTGTAAAGAGGTAAGTATTCTGAAATAATAATACTATATATTCAACTTTCCATATTCATGAGTATTGAACAATCAGTCATAGCAATTCAGGTAAGATATTTTTTGTGCAAGTAAAGAAGACTATTAAATTTGTCTCTAAAATATCACCAGTATTGCTAATGTAACATTCCCTACTTGTTTCTTTTTAACACTGTTTTACCTAGTTGTAAAAGGATATGAATATTCTGTATATATTAATTAATGCAGGAAATTATTACAGTGGCAGTTATTCCTTAGACAGCTATTTTCCAAATAAAAGACACAGGGACCTGTTAGATTTATCATAAGACTTAAAGAACTACATCTGGGCAGGTGTTAACCCTCTAAGCTATCTTGTCTACTTCCCTGCCAAAATCCCCATAGTACTTGCACATGTTCCATTTGGTCTGCTCCATCATGCCAGTCCTCAGGGCAAGCTGCTCTTGCCTACATGTTCACAATCCTTGCTACCCCATGACCATCCCCCTATTCTCTTCTCCCTGCCTCCTCTTAAATGTGTGTGATCTCCTCCGAGACCCACTGCCCAAGTCCAAGTCCCGCTTTCCTATCTTTCTCTGCCCAGCCACAGGCTGTCAATAACTTTTATTATCCAGTCGAGATAATTGGGGAGGATTCATTACATCACATGGATACAGGAGATGGTTCAACATTCATAACAATGCCTGTGGCAGGGTGGTAACCAGAACTCAGGGCACGGAAATCAGCATCTGAAAACATACTGCACAAGACTCTCCTCCAACACTTAGTAGAAGCTCATGATATTATTATCTGGACCTGCTCCATCAGCACCTGTATGCTTCATGTGTTTTTAATCTTTTTTTAACCTTAGCCTTCATCTTCTTTGTTTCCTTTGGTGGGTTTAATGTATTTCTCATGCCATATCTACTTTCACTATTCTAGCCTTTCCCTCACTCTCTCGTCCACAGTTACACTACTCTGCTTGACTAAACTTGTTGTTTTTCTTGTAGAACTGTTGCCTTAAAAGCTCAAGTTGAAAGCTCTAAGAAAGCCTGGATAGTTTTCTTATTTATTTAACAAATTGGGCTTCATTTATTCAGCTTGTACAAAATTTTGCACTTTATTGTTTGTTGTTCGGTTAACACAGTAACCACTAACAGTATTCTTTATTAAAGTAGTATATTAAAAATAAATAAGAAAATCACAACATTCCAAGCCAGATAATCTTTTTACATATCTAGTTTCTGTCATTGACCTTTTGTGTGAAAGCAAATTACTTGACCTGCCTTTGAATTCTGGATGAGAAAGGCTAAATGATCTATAAGGCCTTTAACATATATATTATAATTTTAAGTTCCCTTTAAGCTCTATTTAAAAGTTATTATAATTAAAATACACATAAAATGTAAATAAATATTATTAGAATAAACCTGAAATTTAAAACAAAAAACCTCACCAAATTACTGTTTCTTTTAACATACTGAAATGCATTTAGTTTACTCTACCTGGTTTATTTTAGACAGGCTACTTGGTACTTATTGCTGTTATGCTGGTCTCTCGAACATACTGTGATGTTTGGATGATTCAAAATGGGACACTTATTGAAAGGTACTTGTTCATTCACATTTTTCTTGTGTGTGGGAAATAGTTTGTTTTGAATTTAAGCATTGCCATTATAAGCAAAAAAAGGCGGGGGGGAGTAAAGTATACTGAAGTCCAGTTATGTGTTTGCTCTTTTACATGAACAGTTTTTGGGGTATTGTCTGGCACCATGATACTTGATGGTGAGGATATGTTACTTGTGAACAGGAGAAATTCTGTATCAAGCCTTGTTGAGCTGACTGAGTATAAAGCCATAAAGATAAGTAAGCCGAAAATTAAAAGGTAGTGTAACAGGTGTTATTATGAGAGCTTAAAAGAGCAGGCAAGGATTGAGTGTCTAAAATTAATAAGATAATTTGGAGGAAAATGTCAAAACATTTGGTGAATCTCATGGAATGAGCTTATTAGAAGGAAAAAAATCCCAGACTCTTCTGATTCGAAAATTAATGTTCTCATTGTTTTTATTGTATTTCCAACGTTATCGTAATTACTGCAGTTGAAAATTTTGGATTTAAAGTTGAAAAATGGCAGTTGGGATATTTCAAGTTGTTGTAATACTCATTTGTTAAGGAATTTACTATTATTATACTATAAATGACAAGGTGAAAAATTTTATTGGAATTCTGTTTGGTAGTATGCAATGTTTTATCAGATATGTATTAAAATACATAATCTAACGTAACTTTTTGGATAATGTCACCCCACTTTTGAAATCTTTGAAAATAAAAATGTTTTCCATTTATATTCTTGATCTGTAGGGAAGCATGCTTTATGCTCATATTTTCTGATTCATTTGTGTAGGAGAGTGAAGATGTATGATTGCTTAAGATAAAAGTCCTTTGTAAACACATGTGTGTAAATTAAGTAGGCTTTTACATTCAGCACACACCTCCCTGAAAGGATGTGGATTTCTCTTTTAGGTGTTGTGGCTTTAGAGTGGGTTTGTTCTCTACTTTGGAAGGAGAGAAGTCACTTCTGCTTATCTCCTTGGTGTCATTCTACAGTGTCTTGTCAGGATTTATTGGTTATGTGATACTGCATATTGTTGAGCTAAGTTACAGGCTGTGCTTTGGTAGTTGCGCTTCTGTGTACAGCTTCTTGTTTGCTCTGCCATTTATTAATTACAAGTTTTTGTTTGCCCATTGCTCTGACTCAACTCAAGGGTTTTTTTTTATGGTACTGTAAAATCTCCACAGTACATATAATGTAATATTGCTGAGCACGAGCACACAAGCCAATCTAATTTTATATCCCAATTTTATTTTGGTTGTGAGCCTAGCCTTTAACGGCTGAGCCATCTCTCCAGCCCTACATCCCAATTTTGACCCCCATTCCATGCCTCTGTAGTTTCCTGTATACCTGAATCTTTTATTGTTGTTTTCCTGTTTACTTTCTCATTTTGGTAGACACAGTCTTTTTCTGAGAAAAGGTCAAGGAAAGTAAAATTTTGAGTCCATGTGGATCTGAAAATGTCTTTCTTCTATGCTCATACTTCATTGATGATTGAGCTGTGTTTATGCATTCCAGTTTGAAAATTATTTGTCATCAGACTTTGAAAGTGTCACACTGTGGCTTCTAGTTCTCAGCTTGGCTGCAGGATGTAGAATCAGTTGTACCTCCTCAAGAGTTGCTGGAGCCTGGGCCTCACTCAAGATTTTTTGGTTTAATTAGCTGTCACTATCCGAGATATTAGGTGATTCTAATTTGCAGCAAGGTTTAAAAATCACCTATCATGTCTGACACTTTAATTCTATTAGCTAGAAATTTTCTTCACATTTATTTTCCAGAGAATTTCTGATAAAATTTTATTTCCAAGAACCATCTTTTGTATGGATCCTCATTTTTATAGTAGTCATACTTTCTTCTGTTTTTCTTTTCCTTTTTGTTGTTGTTTGTTTGTTTTGAATTTCACATCATGCACCCTGTTCCCACTCATCTCTCACCTCCCCTCAGACCTGACCTCCACTCTTGCAACTTCTCCCAATAGAGGAAAAAAAAATCTCATTGTGGAAGCTAAAGTGTGTCTCATTGTGTCCCACAATGTTCCATTCTGTCCATACTTCTTTGCTTGTAAGTGCTCATTACAATGACTCCTTGGTCTTGTTTGAGGCTTGACTTCTGCTGCTTTGTCAATACTGGAACCTCACTGGAACTTCTCTCAGATATCCTGTTGTTGTCCTGTGTCATGGAGCTCCTGTAGTTTTGGGTCTGTGGAATTGGCTTCTTCATGCATTCCAGCAGTTCATCCAGGGGGTAGATGTTGGGGTGGGCCAATTCAAAGCCCTGGTTCTGGGTCTGAGAGATATCAGAGATGGTCAGCCTGCTGTCTCTCATGTTCACCCACAGGCACCACAACCAAGACCAGCTCTATCCAGCTGTCCAGGTAAGGTGCAGGGCCCACTCACTCTCCAGAGATGCAGCTGGTGAAGGATATGGTCAATCTCCCACTCTCATAACCCCAGGGCCAGCTCTCCCATCTGTCATAGATGGTGAGGCACGAAGGGGGGGGAGGAGTGTCTCACCCAGCAGAAAAGAGGCAGGCTCACTCTCATGCACTCACATCCTTGGAGCCAGCTCACCTGCAATCTCCACATCCAGGACCAGCACTACTGTGCTGCCCAGGCAAGGTATAGGGCCTGCTCTCCCAAGTGCTG
>CAJQZJ010004763.1:17208464-17218836 GCA_907164525.1 Lophiomys imhausi
TGTAGGGTTGCTAGTAGACACATGGATTGTGACTGGAACCCACCATCTAGTCTGCAGGGTTGCTAGTAGACACATGGATTTTGACTGGAACCCACCATCTGGGCTGTAGGGTTGCTAGTAGACACATGGATTGTGACTGGAACCCCCCATCTAGGCTGTAGGGTTGCTAGAGCATGAATTGTAACCACAACTGCAAGTGTCTGAACTTCTACGGACTCTTTCAGATGATATCGGTAGGATTTGCATTTCTGATTACCTAGAAAGGGTCTCAATGTTTTTAAATTAAGCTCTAAGTAAGAATCCAAATAGGGTAATTAAGTGCATGTGGCTTAATTTGCTATATTTGCATTATAAAGTCTAAATAAAACAACTGAATTACAATATGTCCTGTGAGTTTTGAAAAATCAGAACTTGGAGGTACAGAAACTGAAAGAGAAGTAAATTACAATTTAGTAAGTAGAAGTTGAAACAAAACCAATAATACTCGCTTGTTTGTTTTAGATCTCTCTGATTAATAACTTCTTGAAGTATGGGCTAAATGAGCTCAAACTGTGCTTCCGAGTAAGGCTCACTAGATACCTCTATGACGAGTATCTCCAGTAAGTGAAACTCTATTTTTAAATTAGAAATACTAAAATTGTGCAGCAATATTTATAATTTTAGATATTTTTCTTGTTTATTGGATTTTTTTCAAGAAAATGGCTCTTAGACTAAGGGCCCATTGGGAGTGACCTATCAGTGATGGGGCTATCTATCTATAGTCCTAGTGCTCCCATTAACCGCCAAGTCACCCTTCTCAGGATTTGAGTCCTCATAGCAGTCCTAAGTTAGGGCAGTACTTAGGATGTCTAGACTGATGCAGTGGGTAGTATAATATGAATATGCATGGTTTCTGAAATCTCTTGTTTTGAAATAACTTTCTAATTGCTATTTCAGAGCTTTCACCTATTATAAAATGGGCAACTTGGATAACAGAATAGCAAATCCAGACCAGCTGCTTACACAAGATGTAGAAAAATTTTGTAACAGTGTAGTTGATCTGTATTCAAATCTTAGTAAGGTAAGTTTACCTATTTAAGAAAAAAGTTTTCGTTCAATTTGTTGAATTTTGAATCTGAGCAAATTCATATAGAGTTGATTGGGTGGAAGGAAGTAGCATATAAATAATGCTTTTAAAAGAAAATTAGAATAGCTATAATCATTTTAATTATGTAATTAATTTAAAAATCATATTTCCGTGAAGTGTTTGGCTTATAATTGAAATTAGTGTCTTACAAAAGTCTTCTAAGAATTTTGCAGACTGATTTCAGACAAGTGTTCTCCTTCCCTATTTACTTCTAGCACTTGCTGTAGGTTGGTTTTTCCATTTATATTTCAAATTACACATCCATAAAATGAGACAAGGAACTTTCTGTTTCTCTTCTTCATTATCATCCTGTGTGAAGAGTGTAAGGCTTTTGTATGTGTGTACATACATGTGCACATATTTTAAATGTGTTCACATGTCCAGGTGCCATGGCATGTAGCTTTGGGTGTCAGTTCTTGCATTCCTCCTGGATTTGAGACAGTGTCTCTCTTGCTGTCCACTATTGTGTTTAAGCTAGCTAGCCCACGAGCTTCTGGAGATTCTCCTGACTCAGTTTCTTATCTACTGAGAGAAGCATGCCAGGATTACAGATGCTTGCGTTTGGTGTTCAGCTTTTATGTGTGTTCTGGAGATCAGGATTTAGGTTGTCAGGTGTCCGTGGCAAACTCTTTACCTATGGAGTCATTTCTCTAGCACCCCTCTCTTTAGTATTATTAATAGATCTATAAAGCTAATTTTGTAGAGAAACTGTTACATAATTTTTTCCTCTTGGTACTTGAGCAGATGTGTAGCTCATAAAGTGTCATACCCGCAGTAGAGAAATGTACTAAAATTATTGTGTTTCTGTGCTCTGTAGTGCATTCTGTCTTAAACATCATTTTAATTCCTGACGTATATTATTTTTGGTCAGTAACCTTTTTATGTATTTAAATTGAATTTTTAAAATATTTTAAGCTTCTTAATAATATGCAAGAGAAAGGGAAAGAACATCTTGGTATGAGCCAATTCATAAAACAAGCCCCTATGTATATTCAAATAAATAAACACAATTTGGGTTCCTTAAAAAAGGTTAGAGTACATGCTGTTGTCAGAACACTGGTTGATTTGGTTCTCAGAGAGGAACAGTACTTCATTGTGTAGGAACTTGAGTATTACATCATCAAATAAGCTCCATAGACTCACATGGTTATTTCATTTATGTAATTGTTCTGATAAGGAAATAGACTCAAACATATTAGAGAAGAAAGACCCTCTCATTTTACAGATGAAGTATCAAAACTAGAAACATACATGGTAGATTTGGAATTATAACTCAAATAATTTTGTTTAATGTATTTATATTACTGTGTATTATGGGTAATATTATGGGTAATAATCAGTGGGTAATTTTCCTGATAGAGCTATCTTTGTAGAAAAAAAAAGCTAATTAAATTCTTTAACCAGTTTTTATATTGTGTTTAATTGGTTCGGTGGTGTTAATCCTTAACCTGCCATTATAAATGAATATAGAGAGACACCACGTGGATTTTAACAAGCCTTGGCCTGAATTGTGTAATCCCAGCCCATCTAAGCTAGCTCATAATTCTATTACCCAAATATGACCCCATATATACATACGTCCCTTTGGACTATTATTTTCCATGCTATGCTGATGTTCCAGGCCACGTGGAAGGATCTTCTTTAATCTACCCCATGGCGTGTCCTCCTTGTTTGCTCCTGGCTTCTCCTCTGGCTTCTTCTTCTTCCAAAGATGCTCTCTCTCTCCAAAAAGCCTGCACACCTTAGTCCCACCTATTTCTGTCGTTGCCCAATATCCAGGCCTCGGCATTTTTTTAACCAACCAGAGACAAAGTAAATAACAGACAGCAAGCAGGAGCAATCAACATTTAGAATGCTTAACACCACCCCATCATATCTTAGTGATGAAGAAAAGTATTTCTCACATTTGATGGTCAATAGTCATTGTTTGGGAGATCTCCATTTCAAGTTTCTTAAGAACTGTATTTTTTGTATATTCATTGATCTATGCACTGCTAAAGTCTGTTGTGCACAGTGAGAGCTCCACATATTATATACTAAATGTTGAATTACATTTTATAGTTAGCATCTTGTGTTGTCAGTTTAGGTAAGCTAGTTCTTGGATCTAATTCTTAATACTCTAATGTTTGTTTTACAGCCATTTTTAGACATAGTTTTGTATATTTTCAAGTTAACAAGTGCAATCGGAGTTCAGGTGAGTCCACTTTTATTCTTTTGTTTGTATTTGTGTGTATACACATGTACACACACAGACACACACTCAGGCACACATGTGGAGGTTACAGGACAATTTTTAGGAGTTTCTATTTTCTCCTTTCACCATGTAGGGTCTCAGGGATTGAACTGAGCCTTGGCAAAAAGTGTCTTTACCCACTGAGCTAAAATGTTCTACACTTTAAAATCTATAATACAGTGTGAAGGTCTAAATTTTTTTTAAGCTTGGAAGCATCTTCACATTATACCTAATACAGTCTGGTTATAAAATAATACTATACTGGAGGGTTTAAACATAAGTATCCTAATTTGGCTTTCCAGTGTCTTTTAAATTAGATACTTAATTTTTTTCTGGTAATAATAACCAGAAATATTCATACACTCATTGCATACATTGATCACACATGTACTTATTGTAGCAAAGTAATGTGTAGTGAGAGATCTAGCAGCAAATAATTTTAATAAAAAGTTCAAATAAGATCACCAGTATACTCAATGAAATAGTGGTTTTAGAAGTGTTTTATAATGATAAATTGTTGGCTAGTCCATGAGAAAAGAGAACTTATTCTCTTTTCTCTGATATTTGTGGTGACAAGAATTTTTTTTTTTGAGTCTCATTGGCACCTAACTTGAGTAATTATTTTAATATTATTGTTATATATTTATAGGAAACCATATAACAGTGTACTGGTTTTATGTACCTTGGTATATGTGTCATTTTATTCATTTTGTGGTTGATTAATAATTTACATGGTTGTTTTTATTGCTTTCCTTTTGTTTGAATTTCCTGTTTTTCTCTTTGCTACCCTGTGATTTAATCATTCTGTAGTTGACTGAACCCTAAGAGAGTGAACAGACCTAATGTTTCTAGTCTCTAGATTGTAATTTATATTTCTTGTATTTTTTCATATTTATATATAATTCTGCATTGGCATTTAAAAAAATATAGTTAGCGCCTCCAGGTTACTTGCTGTAGTTATTGAAATGTGTTGAATTAGTCCGGTACAATTTTGAAAACTCTTGGTACGTGTGTTCCTGTACATGTATGTACTAACCATAAAAGATGAGCCAGTTCCTGCAGAAAGGGAGATTACAATATGTTTAAAGAAGTAGTTATAAAGGCAATTATAATGAAGTGTGAAATGTCCACAAGTGGAAGTTTCAAGGAAGTATTTAGTGCCTGGAAGAATTGGAGCTGACTATGAACTGTTTTGAGGAGATAATTAGGTATCCATTAGATGGTAAACTTATCAGATGTAAGAACAGCCCTACTGAGTGGCATGTCAGGAAAGCAGTTTTGATTGAGGCAGAATATGAAAGAAATGTAGAAACTAAGTGTAGCTTTGGGACTGATTGAAGCCTGTTAAGATGGTCAGTGGGCCGAGTGGTCATTGACAGATTTGTAAAGCATGCACGGTCAAAGAAGCGAGTGTACAGCAGAGCAAGGCTGATGGCTTGGTCAAGGGGCTGCCGTTGAGGCACCTACGTACTGTTGGGGTTACAGTGTATGTACTCGGTACATACTTGGCAGTAATATCTTGTACCCTAAAAGTGATGGGACTAGAAGTATAAATTTAGGATGAGATGAGCTAAGGAAGGAACCTAGGGGAATATTAACATTCAAATAGAATGTAAAACAGAGCTCTGAGAATTGTGACTCGAGAGGACATTAAGTTGAGTCCCAGCAGAAGAGTTAGATGGCAGAGATGGCACATACTGTGAGAGTTCTTAGGTGAACAGTGCTGGGACGGAGCTACAGGAGCTGCAGTGGAAGTGTAGAGACTAGCATGAGATTTTCCAGAAAAATAAGCAAAGGCCCAGCTTCTCTCAGTTACATGTAGACCTTGTACACGTGGATTTTATTACCATTCCTTGGGTGTTCTCTTTCATTACCAGGGCCCAGCAAGCATGATGGCCTACTTGCTTGTTTCTGGGCTATTCCTCACTCGACTCAGAAGACCGATCGGTAAGATGACGATTACAGAACAGAAGTATGAAGGAGAATATCGATATGTTAATTCCCGACTTATCACAAATAGGTAAGGAGAAGCATTCTAGAATGATAATTACAATTTATTTTTGTGGATATCGATGTCATTCATATTGACTTGAAAGTCTAACAGTATAGGTACTGAAATAGTTGAAGTTTTACTTGTTTTGAAAATAAATATTATGAACAATATTAGTTTTATGAAGTAGAAATCCTGCATGTTTCAAGTATTCTTTATTACATGTGTGTTTTCCTTGATTTACCTCTTCATGTCTTCCATTCACTGATTTTCTGTGAATTTCATTTTAAAATTTCGTGATTATGTAATTCAAATTTGTTTTCAATTAAGTCAAAGAAACTTTTGCCTTAACTTATCCACTGGATTAAAAAATCCAGACATTTTAAAGTTCCGACTATTTTGCAGTGCTCAGTAGTTTGGGTTTTTCCAGATAATTTTTGTGGGGAGAAGGGGTAGTGGGAATTCAGCCTCAGGATCTCTGGAATGCAGGCCAGAACTCTTCCATTGAGGTAATCCCCTAGACCTCTGGACAGTTTTGAGATCTAAAATAGAAAGAATAAAATGTAGGCATTGAAGCCATCCATATTAGTTTCAGAATATACCCTATCTACTTATCAATTGTATATTATATGATTTTATAATCAAGTTATTTATAGTTTCACTTTCTTGTAGGTGGATAATTGAGTTGTTATGAGGATTAACTCTGCATACATGCTTCTGGCTCAAGTTTTCATCAGGAGCTGGGGTGCTCTGTAATCTTTCTAGTGCCTATCTGCCAACATTAGGTCAATTTTGAAGGTCTTAGTATTTATGTAATACTATGTAGGCGACTCTATAGGAAGTTACAGAATTACTTTGGAGATTATTCTCTTAATAGTTTCTTCTTCCATTACTTCCTTGTTAAAATCATTTTATATGTAGAGTTTCATGCTCTAGGGAAATGGGGGATAGTGGGTATAATTAGTGAATAGGTAATTATGGCATGCTTTTAGTAGAAAACAAACATGTTCCCATAGTAGAGACATTGGTTGTATCATGTAAGAACCCTTAGGGCAGAGCAATCTTGAGCACAGCAGGATTGGAGCTGTGGCTCTTGCTGGGTACTCTTGGCTCTACCCTGCCGTGTAACCACCCCTTTCCTCTGGTTAACTCTTGTGATCACAGAATGGCAAAAGCAGTTCCAAGCTTCACAAAAAGGAGAAACCGCTTCTTGTTATTTAAAAGATTCTCTTTCCCCCTTCCCCTCACCTTCCTGCTCCTCTTTTTCCATCTTAACTCTTTCTTTGGTCTTACTTTTCTTTCTTTGTCTTGCTGTTTAACCCAGCCTGGCTTTGAACGTCCAATTCTCCTGCCTTAGCATACTCAATACTGAGGTTTTAGGTATGCATATTGATTATATATCATTTGCACATGTACATAGCGGTGTCCATGTGGAGGTCTCAGTTCTTTCCTGACACCTTGTGGAGTTCTAGGATGGAACTGGGTTTGTCAGGCTTGCATGTTAGTGCTGCCTAGCCATCTCACCAGCCCCCACATACATTCTTAGTGTGTCTATGCAGTGGTATTTAGGCTTCTGTGTGGATATTTACTTTCTGGTGCTATATGAAGTACTTTGCAGGGGCTCAGTGAATGGCTCTGTTGTTAAGAGCACTTGTTACTTTTGCTGAGGACCTGTGTTCAATTCCCAGCACCCACATGGTGACTCACAACGATCTGTAACTCTAGAATTACTTCTCTTGGGTAGTTTACATCATATTTACAGGACAGAAAGACTATAAACTTTAAACAGGAGTGATAGTTGTAGCTGCTGAACTATTCTGGCTGTGTGACTTTGAGCCTTTCTTCATCGGTACGGGACTGTTTTCCTACTGAAGTCCTACTGTGGCCCTTTGGGCCCTTGTGTGCTCTCGGGAACTGTAATGAGGACAAGTGTGGTGCAAGAATAGAGAGCTCTGGTGCATCTGGACCTCCTGACAGCACTGCAGCACTATCTGGACTTGATTTGCTTTTCTGTTTTTTCAAAGGTTGTATAGCAAAGCATCACTATTTGTATTTTTCTGTTACTTTTTCCTGTCTCTCCCCAGTTCAGGTCTGTAATTTAACTTGTGGTTTATAATGTCTGTCCCAGTCTAATCTTTCTCTATAACAGGGCATCTTTCTCTTCTGCCTCATTTACAGTTTTGAGCGTTTGCTTGCTGTATCTTTAACAGCCAGGTTCCATACAGGTAGGTCGTACTCCAGTTTGTGATCCAGTAAGGTGTGTGCTCTTATGCTTTGCTAGGAACTGGATCTCAAGTATAGTCCTTGGCCTGGCTTATGCCAGATATTCTCTTAGTGACAAGATGTCCATTTGTCATTATTTTTATTCACTTGTTTTATATTATTAAAGAGGGGGCCTACTACTGAGTACTTTTGGAGGTTTTCCTTCAACTTTTATGTAGGTTTGGTTGAATGAATTCAGATTGGCAGGCTTGTACAGCAAGCTTTTTACCCCCTGAGCCATCTCCTTGGCCCAAGATGTCTATACACATACAAAAGTTCACCCATTGAACACGGCATTGCAGTTACATTTCAGGTGAGATAGCATTGACATTAATTGCTAATTTTTTTTTAATAGTGAAGAAATTGCCTTTTACAATGGGAATAAACGAGAAAAGCAGACAATCCACTCAGTCTTCCGAAAACTGGTAAGATAAACACTTGCAGGTCATTTTTTTCTATGCCTTTATATATGTATGAATAAATAGTTAAAGATGTAATTTAAATAGCAAGTCTTTATACTGTGTCTTCAACTAAAAATGAGTTTAAAAACTATTACATGAACATTAAATTCTCCAGTTATAAAATGGGTTGGTTACTAAAATAACGTACATTTTTTGCAGTAGTTGCTGTAGAACTTTCATTGGATGGTTAATTTAGTGGTTCCCACAGATCAGTGGAGACTGTTTTGTAGAGACGGTCAGCAAGCTTTTTATGTGAAGGGCAAGAGAGTATGTACATGCTTTAAGTTCCCTGAGAATATAGTCTCTGTGGAAACTACAACACATACATGAGTGACTGGCTGTGCTAAGAAGAGATTTGCAACACAAGCAGCATGCTGGATGTTTTGGGTTAGGGTTAGCTTTGATTTGGAATATAAAGTGTTTTTTTTTAAAGTTTTTCTTTATTTGCTGCTTGGAAATTTTGAACTCAAATACTTTTATCCATTCAGAAGATATTAAGTTCCAGGTAGGGTGCTTAGGTGCTAATGTTAAGTCGGTGTGAGCATGACGGGGATACCTCCAGGGACAGATACTGGAGTGGAAATTTGGGATATTAAACACATATTTAAGGTAGGAAAAGCTGTGTTAGGCTATTTCAGAAATTGGATTTTTGCTGTCTAACCTGACTAGAGCTTTTAGAGTACTCACTGATCAGAACAACTAAAACCCCTTTTTTCCAGAAGCCTGCAGCCCATGCACCAGCTTTCCACAGCCTGTGGACTTCAGCCCACATACAGCTGATCACAGCTTTACCTTCTCTGACAAGCCTATTGGAAATGGCTTCTCATCCTTTTTGCTTTGGTGGTTGATGAGTTTGGGTATATGTGTGTCTGGCAGTATTGGAAACTGTATTATACTCTTATGTGTAGTGGAAACAATGTTGTGAAGTAAGTATGGTTTGATGAGGTGCGTGTTTGGCACCTGCTTTCTGCTCAGCATTGTACTCATTGTGGTGTATAATAGAGACAGGGATCATAGCTACTCAGGGCATGTTTGTAAACTGACTATGCTCTATCCTTAGGGAAAATTAGTTTTTTATTTTATATTAAAATATATATATACATATACACATATACTTTTGTTTTCTGTCAGGTGGAACACCTACATAATTTCATTTTCTTTCGGTTTTCTATGGGTTTCATTGATAACATCATTGCCAAATGTAAGTATGTTTTGAAACAGATGGTGCAACATGATTTGTGGAAAAGTGAAGTAAATATACTTAAAATCTTAACTATTTTGTTCCAGATATTGCCACTGTAGTTGGGTACCTGGTTGTCAGTCGTCCTTTCCTAGATTTGTCGCATCCTCGACATCTTCATAGCACACATTCAGAGCTCCTGGAGGTAAAATGATAATGCTAATGAAGTGAAAATTCAAAATTAAGGCTTTGTTTATTTTAGACTGTGATCAGAATGTAATCCTCGTTTCTCTTTAAGGATTACTACCAAAGTGGAAGAATGCTTTTGAGAATGTCCCAGGCTCTGGGTCGTATAGTTTTGGCTGGGCGTGAGATGACTAGATTGGCTGGGTAAGATCTGTAATAATAAGCGATTGCATGGGGTCATTTCTAAACATACGTTGTTCTTATGATGCTGGTACCCAGTTGAGACTGAGATAAGGGAGCAGCTGACCCTTTCTGCTCTAGGAAGCTGGTCTTGATAGAACGTTAAAACCTCTCTCTCAGTGAACTTTCCATGCCTCCCAAGACTGCTGTTCAGAGTCTTATGTGGAGTCGAGTCATGTTTGCTGTGTCTCACAGACACTGGCCTTGGGTAGGTTGGAAAATGATGGCTCTTGGCAGCCTTTTCATGCAGAAATTTAAGTTAGTGAGGAGATGCTTTACATTTGAACATTTTGTTCTCAACTATAGATTTTTACCATCTAAGGACTTATACTGAAAACTTAGCTAAGTAAATGAATAGAGATTGGTTTTAATGGAATAAAAATTGTTACCTTGTGGCATCTGTAGGTAGTTATAGATTATTATATTACTTAGCAACTTTGTCTTAGATCATATGGGATTAAACATCTCAAGCTGAAATAGAAAGCAGAAACCCAAAACATAATGCCAGCAGATACTAAGCGCCACAGACTTCAGATTACTTTCGGAAGTTTGCTGACCTAAAGTTTCCTAGGCCTGTGACATCATCTGTTCCTGTGCTCTCTGCTACCACAGTTGTTATGATCTTCACAATAAGACAGTTGTAAACACAGTGAGGACCCCTGTTCTTCCTGTGTTCTCTGCTATCTTCACAATA
>CAJQZJ010004763.1:17218846-17252194 GCA_907164525.1 Lophiomys imhausi
TCTTCACAATACGACAGTTGCAAACACAGTGAGGACCCCTGTTCTTCTTGTGTTCTCTGTGATCTTCACAATAAGACAGTTGCAAACACAGTGAGGACCCCTGCTCTTCCATGTGCATTTCGCAGTTTCCATGTGCTGTACTTGTTAGTAGCTTTGTCTAAGTTCATGCATGTTTGCTTTCCTTGCAGGAGTTCTTTGGTTTCTTTTTTTTTTTTTTTCTCTTCTATCCCCCAAAAACCCATTTTATTAAGAAATGACTGGTATGTTAAACATCATACTTAATGCATTCAGAATTCAGGACTGTAGGGACAAGCATGCTTCTGTGACAGTTTCAACACCGAGTATAAGTGGACCTATCACCTCCCAGAGCTTCCTTTGGGGATTTCTGCTTGTTATTTATCCCAAATAAGAAACAAATATCTTTTGCTTGTCTGATAAGAAGACTTCTCTTTGACCTTCATTTCATGTCCTTATACTCCTCAACTTTTTTTGACTGGATTGATTTCTATTGTCCCACTAATTTCCATCATATATTCTTCATCTTTTCACCTCTTCAGAAAATGAGACTAGAAATACCCTTTTCCCGTTTGTAGAGAAATAGTATGTATCAGTGTATCCTTCCCTCTGATAGAAAAGCCAGTCTGGTATGTGACAGTAGGTCACTCCAGCATCTCAGGACCCAGCCTTCCTTTGTCTGCAGAGTGTACTAACAAGAATACTTGTTAGTGAATATGGGAAGCACTATTGTCTTGCTTCTTAATGAGTGTTATTGAGACATGGATCCTGTGAAACCTCCTCCCTTATTTCCCAGTTCCTTCTCTTTTACTGAAGAAAAGTCAGACATGTGTGTTATCATTACTATTTTATGCTGATGAGACTTCTTTTATGTTATATCTCTTAAGCTGTTATAATTTTAGACATTTCAGTTTATATAAAAGATGTAATAATAGCCTGGACTTTTGATTATGGTTTCTTTTAAATTTCAGTTTTACGGCTCGGATTACAGAATTAATGCAAGTACTAAAGGATTTAAATCATGGCAAATACGAACGCACAATGGTGTCACAGCAGGAGAAGGGTAAATATAACAGTCACAGTAAATAAAACAGTCACAGTTTTCCTAATATATGGTATCTTAATAACTGTTTTCCATTTAAGGTATTGAAGGAGCACAAGTTAGTCCCTTGATACCTGGTGCTGGAGAAATCATCAATACAGACAACATTATAAAGTATGTACAGAAAAGGGCTGTGCTCTACTGTATGTGTTTGCTGTACTTCATCATAGACTTTCTTTCAGCTTGTATTTACATGTGTGATTAAAATTGACTCTTAAAAACTTTAAATAGCTTTGGGATATCATTGACTTTGAAATTATATATATTTAAGGTATATAATTTGATGTTTTGATATTACATACACATTGTAAAATAATGTCCATGTTTCAGCCAATTATTGTATCTTCTCTGCATCTACATCTGAATGCGTGTATGTGTATGTGTATGTACATGTCATTTCATGTGTGTAGAACATACTTTTAACTGTTGTCCCCATGCTGCTGGTTAGAACCTACTCATGTCCTTCATGATCAAAGCTTTTGTACTGTTTGAATGACACCACGGCCATTTCCCGTCCGTCAGCCCATAAACTACTACTACACTCTCTTCTATGAGTGAAACTATTTTAGATTTTCTGTGTAAGTTATATTTGAACTGTTTCTTTTTCTGTCTTATTTTGCTTACCATCATGCTCTCTATCAAAAATGATTAATTCAGTTCTTTAAAAAAATGTTTGTGGTTTTGAGCTCTTTAAAGAAGGTCTTTATTTGCATGCTTGTGTGTGCATGCAAATAAATGCAAACGAATACCTGAATATATTCGTTTATGAAGTGTCTGAATAGTCTACTAATGTGTTGGGTTATTTCTGTTTGGGATATTGAGTTTCTTACATGTTTTAACTTCCTTTTTTTTTTTTTTAATAATGTCCTTTTTAGGTTTGATCATGTTCCTTTAGCAACACCAAATGGAGATATCTTGATCCGAGATCTTAGTTTTGAAGTAAGTTTTAAAATGTTCATATGAGTTTAAGTCATCTTCAAAATATGAACTGAAAAATTGAATATTTAACTTTAAGAGTTGAGTTGTCTCTGTATAAATCCACACAAATTACATTTGACACTAACTCTCTGAACCATCTAGTAATCTCATTTTTCTTAAAATTGACTGGCTTTAACATCTCAGGGATTACTACTGCATCAAGTTTGTTTTGCTAGAGAGCCAGCTAGGCAGTTAGGAGAAGTCATGGAGGAACCAGCTTTTGTTCCCAGTACCCACGTGGTGGCTAACTGTCTGTAACTCCAGTTCTCAGAGATCTGACATCCTCTTCTGGTTTCTGCAAGTTCTTCCACACATATGGTACACATAAGCTTATACAGGCATACACACACACAAAAGAAAAAAAATCCTAAAAATTTTTTGCAAATAAAGTCTGACAAGAAGGTGCATCTAGTTAGTATTACCATGTATATGAACATTTAAACATAAAAATACAACTTTAATCTCTACAAATAAAAAAATCTAAATCAAAGGGTTTTTTTGGTTATACAGAAAGATTTATATGCATACAAGCAGTACAAAGTCAGTCTCTCTCTCTCTTATCTTTACATTTTATTTATTTATTTTGTGTGTTGTGTTTTGGGGTGAAGTACAAGCCATATTGAGAATGTCAAGGTCAGAACACAATTTGAGGGAGTAGATTCCCTTCATCTACTGTATGGGCTCCAGGAGTTGAGCTCACGTCATCAAGCTTGGCAGAGAGCGTCTTTACCTACTGAGCTATCTCACTAGCCCCTGGAAAACTAGCAGCAGGTTGTGCCTTGTGTAACCATTCCAGGTAGGATGTCAGCCAAGTAAACAATGATACTGATTCAGCATGTTTTCCTAATTAAACTGGTGACATGATGGGCCACCGTAAAATGAAAAGGCAATCTGTGACTGTTTTTTGTGTGATTTATATGTTGAAAGCCATCCCAAGACAGACTTGGCCATCAGCAAGCACAGGTTTCCTACTCGCTTATCTGTTGTGTTATATTATAGCTGAACACATGGGTTTTCTGCAGGCTAAGATTTCTACCTTCATTTTTTAAATAAGATCTCAATGCAGGGATGGTTTATTCCTTTTTAGGTTGAGCTGTAGCTGGTCTTTTCTACTTTGTGGGCTCTTCTTTTTCCCACCCTTTATCCCTCCCTGCCTCTCCCAACCCCATTTCACTCCCCTCCAACACTAAGTAGGAGAGGAACAAGGACAGAGGGGAGAGAGGAATAGGAAAATCCCTGAATCTAATTTCTTTTTGTTTTTTTCTTTGACCATAGCTGCTAACAGACTGCAACCAACCTCCCTAAATAACCAACAACCACCAACCCCTCCTCTGGGTCCCTGGTATCTGTAGACCCTCTGAAAAGTTCCCAGATTTCCAAACATCACACAATGGCAGAAACCACACCTCTGCTAGAGCACGAAGCAAATCACAGTCAGCTGCTGTGGTCATTCAAAGTGCTCCACATCCCCATACCTGGGATTAAAATGAAAATACATTCTTACAATATTTCTGTGGTTTTTGGTTTTTGTTTTTTCGAGACGGGGTTTCTCTCTGTTGCCCTGGCTATCCTGGAACTCATTCTGTAGACAAGCTGGGCTTGAATTCACAGAGATCCGTCTGCCTCTGCCTCCTGAGTGCTGGGATTAAAGGCGTCCACCACCACATCCGGCCATTACAGACAGCTGTGAACTGCCATGTGGGTGCTGGGATTTGAACCCAGGTCCTTTATAAAAGCAGCCAGTGCTCTTAACCACTGAGCCATCTGTCCAAGTCCATTTCTGTGTTTTTAAAAGAAACCAAAATTCCAAAGTTGTCACAACATTGAGTAGTATTTATTGTATGCCTTTCATGCGTTCTGTTTACCCCTTCATCTGCTTGGGCTGTTTTTACTTGGCTACTGTGAATAATGTCAGCAGCTGTCTGTCTTACCACAGCAGGAGCCTCAGTTTGGTTGGAGGACTCTGGTTTGTGCTGCGCTTTAGGATTTGCTGACCCACTGCGTATTCTCCCTACCCCATGCCTCTCTGAGCCCAGTAACTGTTCTCTGCTGCCTTCTCCAGCAGAACCAGTTTGATTTGTGAGGTGAAGCTCATTCCTGTCTTGGAGTCCTCATGCCTACTTGCTGTGGGTGAACAGGAATGGTTTTCTCATGATAAGCTTCAAACATGTCTGTGGAAGTTTTCCAAGTGTCACTTTCTGTGAGGTGTACTTTGATCTCTGCAGCATCTGAACCTAATGGTACTTAGTCTGTAGTATACAATTTTAATTTACTTTTTTGTTATACATATTCTTGCATAACATAAATAGAAGTTATGCACAGAAATTATCTAAAAGAACAAGATAAAAGATGATCTACATATCTTATCATTGGGGAGTGTTTAGATAAATTATGGTATATTCTTCGTATGTACTATAAGCATTAGAAGAATGGGCAAGAGGGACATAAATACAGTAACCTGGAAAAATAATTGTGATATATCATTAAGTAAATTTAGACCTTAAGTACAAGAATCTACAGTCAGGTAAAAATACATTAGTAAGCATGAATATACACAATTATTATTTTGAAGAATCCTAAGATTTTTTTAAGCTTTCAAATTTTGCATTCTGATTAAGACTATATTAAATAGTCTAAATAAATAGTTTTAAGTAAAAGAAGGAAACTTAGTAAAAATTGAAAATAAGCAGAAGTAAAAGGTCCCTCACTGTGTCATTGCATAGTTGTGCCTCACACCACATTTACAGATAAAATTAGAAGCTAAGAATAAACAGAGACCTCTTTGACTCTAAAGAAATATCTTATATGCGTATTCATCTGATTTAGTTAATTCAAGAGTAATTGTGTTTCAGGTTCGATCTGGGGCCAATGTTCTCATTTGTGGTCCAAATGGCTGTGGAAAGAGTTCCCTCTTCCGTGTTCTTGGTGAGGTATGCACATACTGGCTTGCAGAGCGTGCTGTCTTTTTTTGTGATACTTCTAGGTTATGAATTTCACAGTCACTTATGTCATCCCTTTGCTTTTGTAGTTATGGCCTCTTTTTGGAGGACGTCTTACTAAACCTGAGAGAGGAAAGTTATTTTATGTTCCTCAGGTAAGACTTTGTTTGAGCTGTTCTGTAACCTTTAAGATCTTTTTGTTTAATATTTTAAAGCATTCTTAATGACTCTTGCTGTGTCACTGCTAGCGACCCTACATGACCCTGGGAACACTGAGAGACCAAGTGATCTATCCAGACGGAAAAGAAGATCAGAAGAAAAAAGGGATATCTGACCAAGTGAGGGATGTTTATATCGTACATGCACCGGCATGCCCTACTTCAGAGTCTCTGTCACTTTAAAGGGAGGTGGTATGGCCTAATCTGTAAAGCTTCCAGACCACCTCACAACTCTCCGAGAGTGGTGAGGAGATAGCTGTTCTGCTGAAGTGTTACTCATGGCATGTTTTAACTGTTGTGGTCGTCTGCATTCTCATGGCCCATCCTTTGGTTATATGATACTGTATTGTCTTTCAGCTACCAGACATTTTGTCAAGGGTAGTATGGCTAGGGCCTGACAGTTCATTTGTGCCATTTATTTCCTGAAGAGCACCTAGCTGTCCAAGTGGATGTCCATGGAGTTACTGAGCTGGTAGTCTAAAGAATAAAGTGAGACAGGGTGGGACACTGGCTTGTAACGCGTTTTTTTTTCTGCCTTTCATCTCTGTGAAGGTGCTGAAGGAATACTTGGATAATGTGCACTTGGGTCACATCCTTGAGCGGGAAGGAGGCTGGGACGGTGTTCAGGACTGGATGGATGTACTCAGTGGAGGAGAGAAACAAAGAATGGCGGTCAGTATTGAAGACTGCTGCCAAGTGCTTGCTTAAAGTCACTGCTAGATCCAGAATTTACGCACAGGGTGTTGTCTTTTACTCAACAAATACTATACTAACAGTTAGTTTAAATTACGATAAAAGTGCAAGGAAATGTTTAACTTCATATAAATTTGGAAATCTGAAAAGTGTTAGTAATGCTGCTGTTCTGTGAAAGGGAAAACTGTAGGTCTAACTTATGCGAAGTTAGGAAGGGTTGTTTCAGGACATGTGCCCCGTGAAAATCATGGGTTACAACTTCTCTCTGGAGATTTTCCCTATAGATAGCCTTTCATGTCATTCACACAGTCCTACAAAGTCATCACTGAATGTCCCAGTCACCAAAGAAACTGCACTTTAGTGGTGGCGGGCTTGCCACCAGCAGGCAGTTGGTGTTCGAATTGGTCAGAGGCGGCTCTCCAAGCTCAGCTGAGGTAGTATGTTCGTTTGAATACTTGCTTTACAGCTTCCTTGTTCCATGGAGTCAGATAGCTGACAGCGTGGCAGGAGTTGGAGACACATATACACTTGATGAGAATACTTTTGTGGAGCAGAGAGGCGCTTATGAAAGCCATCAGTGAACTGTGTATGTGATAGACTCTGCTGCTTCTCTTCCTCACCCTGCACATAGCTGTAAACCCCAGAGAAGCAGTTTGTGTTAGTAATCCACTTGCTATATCCCGAATAGAGCAGCTGTGTAAAGTGTTGGGTATAGTGTAGTAGTTTAATCACGGTTTCTATGTTAGTGAATCTTATGGCTTAGGCAAGCACACAAACAGAGATAAACTCAAGTTTGCCCTATACAAACTGTTGAAATAAAAACAGGTCCACTTGGATTGAGAGAGAGGCAGTAAGCAGACACTTGAAAGATGTCTGGATAAGAGTCAGGCATTGGGACTTTAGAAAGAATAAGCCTCTTGTGATAGCATAGGTATGGTCCAAGCATTTTGGAATGAGAAGCAAGAGGATTACTGAGATTAGGCCAGTTTGGGCTGTATAATTAATTCTGGCCCTCCAGAGGCACAGAGTGAGAGCCTCTATCAAGCAGAAACAAACCACACAACAGCAAAAACAGAAAAGGAAAGAAGAGAAAGGAAAGAGTGACATGCGCAGAGGGTCTAAGGTCTAGGACATCTTACTCCTAGTAGTTGGTTGGGAAGAGATGGTGCTGGCTGGGATGTTGAGATCAGAGCATGGCAGGAGGAAGATATTTTATATATATATATATATATATATATATATATATATATATATATATAATATATATATATATAATATATATATATATATATTTCTTATAGGATCTTGGAGAAGAAGGGGAAGCTGTGGAGAGTTTTTAGGTCTAGTGGGTTTCTTTGACATATGTGGTAGATGCTCCCTGGTTACACAGGGAGTGGAGAAAAGCAGAGAGGGAGCTGGAGGGTGCGGTGCCATCCCTGTGGGAAGTGAGTGTTCTCTGGGGGAGGGCGTGGCAGAGACCAAAGTGGGTGGACTCCACTGAAAAGGCGGATGGAAGAAAGGGATCGTTAAGAAAAGGGTCAGAAAGACTCAGCTCCTAGCTCTGAGAGAGGAAACAGGATCAGGGATTTAGTTCTGAGGACCCCCACATACACACACTTAATGGCCAAGTGGTAAGGAACTAGAAAGGAATGAGAACGCATCGGAGTGGGAGCACTCCCAGTGGCTCCACTGTTACTCAAGGAGGGAGTGGTGTAAGGAGAATGTTTCACAGAAGATAAGTTGATTAGAGGTAGGAACATGGCTGTTGGCTTTGCAACATGAAGATCTCTGTTGAGGACAAATGACAAGTTGGAATATCTGTCCAAGACAAGGACAGACCACTTCCAGAAAATAGAATTCACTTGGAATGTAAGTGAGGAAAAATGTTCCACATTCTCACTAAGGAAAGAAATAGAAGTTAGCACTTGTGAGGTCATTTATGAGATCAGCAGGAGCTTTCAGATGCTGTTCTCCCAGTCCAACAGCACAGACTTGACTTGACAGGTGTACTAGAGTGTGGTTGGTGGGACACCAACGGATGCTGTTACTTAAGCAACAGGCATCCGAGTCATCTGTAATCTGAACTTTAAGGTTTGGTTAAAACACAAAACTTGTTTGTCTCATGAACATTCGTATAAAAACTCAGTCCCATCTCACACCAGTTTTGTTTCTACTTAGCAATAGATATTTCCCACACACTATATTTCTTCTTTTGTTTAAGGTGACAGTAAAAACAATTCATTTTATTTATATTATTTCTATCTCTGGGGGTGATGCTTTTTAATTAGGATAATTTTCATATCTTAGCTCTTTAAAACTCCAAAAGGCATATTTACTGAAGTAAATTTATCTTTCTGTTAGTGTTATTTTTAGGCCAGCCTCTGTTTACACAGGCTGTTTCCCTTTGTGCTTTAGATGGCAAGATTGTTTTATCATAAACCCCAGTTTGCCATTTTGGATGAGTGCACAAGTGCAGTTAGTGTGGATGTGGAAGACTACATTTACAGCCACTGTCGAAAGGTAAGTGCTGGGGCGCACACATAGATTGGAGTGTCTGTGCGCCATGTCCAGCCACAGACCTACCAGAAGGAAGTTCCAAGATTGCTACCAAAGGGTCATAATGCTTTACATCATCTTTAAACTGGTGACTAATATATGAACAGAGTGTTCTCTAAGTACTTTGTAGATATGAATAGAATATAAGGAATTATCTTTGCATTCTAAATGTAACTCTCTTTAGCAATTTCTTAGTCATGGTATAGTGTTTAAATCTATTCCCTTTTACTTCATTATTTATACTCAGAGTTAACAACAAAACAAAAACAAAAAAACCCTCTGATCCTTCTTTTGTCCCATTAATCTTCCCTATATTTTAAATTAAGAAAAATCAATTATAACCATATGATAATTTAATTTTTTTTCAGATTCTTGTTTGTGTATTTGTGGCATATGTACTTGTGTGTGTTTGCCGGTTTGGTGGGGTGCATGCAAAGGGTGCATATGCAGGACACGGGTTGATTTTGGGTATCCTTAATCGCACTCTGGTTCATTTCCTGAGGCAGGGTTTCTTGCTGCGCCTGGAGTTTGTTGGTTGATTTGGCTAGTTCAGCCAGCCCGTTTGCCCTGTCTGCATCCCGAACACTAGGATTACAGTAGCCACCATGACCACCCAGCTTTTACATAGGTGCTAGAGAACCAAAGTCCAGTCCTCATGCTTGCACAGCAAGCTCTCTGTCCACCGAGTTATCTCCTCATTTGGTAGTTTTTAATTTATCTAGTCTATTTTATTTGGACAGTGTTTTACCAAGTTTCTTTTAGCTGATAAATATGAAGCTGTGTGTGCTGCCATTATTGAAGTACTTGTTCAGTAGTCCTGTGAGATTGTGGTTTTGAGGAGTCGCTGCAACCATCTGTACTGTTGTTAGATTTGAAAAATAGTAGTATATTCTGTTTTAGAGGTCCGGTGTAAATAAACACATTACAGGAGTATTTTAATACTATGTGTATTCAAGAGTTTACAGTAAATAAAATAAAAATAGTCTTTTGTGTACACACATGCTTGTATGTGTATACACACGCATGCATTCACTCACACACTCCCACGCACACACTGAATTCCTGCCATTAGCAGTACCTGGCAGTTTGTTAGAAATACGAAATCTCCAAATTTGTGCCAAGTAGAACCGCATCTTAACAAAAATGTCACGTGATTCAAATGCATATGAAAGGTTCAAAAGTGTGCCATGATGGTGAAAAGGTCTTCAACACTCTTTTCCATTGGAAGATTTGGGTTACTGATTATATTTCTTTAATGGATTATTTTCTATTCTTAAATCCTCTTTAGTAGTTTGCATGTGTTAGAGATGTTTGTAGTGTTTTCATGGATAAGACTGCATTTCATTTGAAGGCTTTTTCCCTGTAAATTCTACGTTATTCTTATGTTTTAAAGATTTTATAAATCTGTAATGTATGTTCAATTTGAGGGAAGAAAAGTTACTTGGAATGTCAATGATAATTTAGCAAGCAGAAAAATGAGGGAACAGATCTTTAAGTTTAGAACCTTTAAAAAGCATTTGCTGATTTTGCATATGTGTGCATACCATGGTGTTCATGTAGGCCAGAGGACAACTGTGGCAGTCAGTTCTCTTCCACTGTGTCAGTCCAGGTTTTCAGCCTTGCTGGCAAGTGTCTTTACCTACTAAGGTGTATTGCTAGCCCTAGAACTTTTTCTAACTACAAAAACTGTGTAAATTTACAAATGAAATAAAGCAACACTTAAGCTCAATTCAAAATGTTCATCATTAAAGAAAACACTGGTGCTTCTTTGTGAAACTAAGCCATGAGCATGAGATTTAGTTTTGGAAGGGTAGCGTCTGGTGTTCACACCTTAGCACTTAAATTTTGCTTTTGTGTTTTGACTTAAGTAATTCTAATATACAGTGTGCCTACTCATTAAGGTCTAATCCAATTATAAAATCAGGAACAGAAAAAAAATGTCTCAATAGGGTTTTGATACATTGAAATATATATTTAACAAAGCTGATAACGTACATATCTTCTTAGGCAGGTCTGTCCTCGCTAATTTGCACATGGCAGGCAAACTTATGACCCAGTTTAAGTGATACCACTTGGTGCCAGCAGAATAATTTAGTCATACAATTTCAAGGTAGTAATTATCCAGAATTTACATAGGCTAATCTTTTAAAATTATTCTCAAAATGAAATTAGAGTCTGGAGAGATGACTCAGTGGTTAAGAGCCCTTGCTACTCTACAAGAGGGCCTGGGTTCAGTTCCCAGCATCCACATGGTGGCTCACAACTGCCTATAACTCCAGTTCCAAAGCATCTGATGCCTTCTGGCCTCCAAGGACCCTGTGGGCAGGTGGTAGATTTATATACATACATACAGGCTAAAACACTCATACACATAACAATAAAAATAAGTAAGTCCTTTTAAAAGATAAAATGAAATTTAAAAATCATAGTGAAAATTTGCTGATTATCCCAAACATGAGAGGTGTGTGTTGAGGCTCTGCGGGGCTCTCACCCTCATCTGTATTGTCTGGATGGATAACTCCTAGGCAATGGCAGGGACTGTCCTGCCATTAAATAACTGCACTTCTGGTGTCTATCCATTAGATGGCAGTATTGTTCTCAGTATACCAAAAAAGTCTTCAGTCATTACCAAAATGTCCACCAGAAAGAGACAGACAGAGAGAGAGAGAGAGAGAGAGACAGAGAGAGGGAGAGAGACAGAGAGAGGGAGAGAGAGAGACAGAGGAGAGGGGGGGAGACAGACAGACAGATCGCCCTTCAATTGAGATCCACTGATCCAGAACTTGTTATGTCTGCTGATGTTTCTCCAAAAATCTGAAGTGCATTAGAAATCCTGAAAGCTGGATCAAGACTGAAACAGTTTTTTATAATTTTATAGCAAGCTTATTGGGTAGCAAAACCTGTTCCAAACTTACAAAAGATATTTAAGCTTTTTGTCTCACTTATGTCAGTATTTGTCATGTTACATGTGGAATTCTGGCTTAGAACCTTCGAGAAGCGATGGAATAGTCACTCCCAAATCTGAACTCCAAGTCATGTTCCAAAATGTGACTCTACGTAGGGAATTATGACCCTGCATTTGAAAGCATTCGCTGTAGACTGCTGGTGCTATTTTTCCTAATTTTAGCCTTTTTCTGTTCTTACCTTACTTTTTTTTCATAGCCAATCAAATGTAGGGGATATATTTGATATTCATTCTTAACTGTAGCCACCAAATATTGCATCGTAACAACTTAAAATGTGTGTGTAATTTGTGTCTTGTTTGTAAATGCAAACCCTTTCTTTGAATTAGGTTGGCATCACCCTCTTTACCGTTTCACACAGAAAATCCCTTTGGAAACACCATGAGGTTTGTATTTCTTTCCTTGTATGGAATGATGAATGTTTATCTTATGTAAATATGTGAAATTTGGTGACTGATTTTTAAATTTCATGGTGTATGTTACCTTGTAGGCATCACCTTAAGGAAAAGGGAGATTTTCAGTCTTACAGTATATAGTAGGACTTCGTTCAGTATTGCCGTCAGTTTTGAAATATGATAAACGATCTCTAGCTCTACTGAAATTAGAGAACAGTTAGTTCTCTAGTGTTATAAGTGGCTGCTATGTAATAGTTACGAGTAAATGAGCTGTGTCATTATCACCCAGCTTTGACAGGAGAAAAGTCTTACAAATTAGATGGCAAAATTTTAGGAGCATTTTCATTAGAGGTCAGGGCTATAAGGGACTTATAGCATAATGCCAGCCATGTTTGTAGTGTAATAAAATAGGATCTGTAGTTAGTCTTGGCAACTTACAAAGATACTGTATTGAGGTTCGCATTGGTACAGAAGTGCTATATATTTTGGATAGTGTCCATAAGGTTGGTGGGGTAATGTTGATAACAGAGTTCTTTCCCTTCCATTTACTCTCTAATCTTCCCCTTCTCTAACCCTCCCTCTTTCCTTCCCTCCTTCCTTCCCTCCCTCCCTGTGTTGGCTCCAGCCCTGTGTTGTGTTTGTTAGGCAAAATCCTCCATCATGGGAATGAGGGGAACACAAAGAAAGAGCAGCTAAGAAATAGCAATACAGAAAGTAAACAGAAGAAACAAATCTTTATATATAAAGGCTCACTAAAAGCAGGAGGCTTTGGTCTGTCTTCAGAAGGCACATGTATAACTCCTTTTGTTTTCTCCCCTGAATCTTAACAAAAGACTTTAAAGTGAAGGTTGGTAGTTGGCCAGTGAAGCAATCAGTGTTGCACAGGTGAGCCGCCCAGGCCCTGGCATGGGTCACCCTGGTAATTCTGAGCTGCAGTTCAGAGCTGTGGAAGCATCCTCGTGTGTGGGCTCCTGTGCCTTGGCTAAGAAGAGGTGAAAGTCTGCGTTAGGTCTCCTAAGGGGTCCATACCTGTTCTTACTGACGGACTTCCCTCTCTCCCGTAGTACTACCTACATATGGATGGTAGAGGCAAGTATGAATTCAAAAAGATCACAGAAGATACAGTTGAGTTTGGATCGTAGAGACCATCTCCAGAAGTTTACCTGCTTCAGAACAAGATAATGAACAGAATGGATTCGTAAATGCAAGTGCATTGTAAAATAAAGTTAAGCTTGTTTTTTTTTTAAAAAAAAAAACAGCAACAAATTGACTAGATACAGGATAATTGAAACTTGTTAAAACATTTAATATTGTATAGGATATTGATAATTGTGTATATGTTGGTTTAATTATTAATTATGTACTAAGAATGTCCTTATTCTTGTGGTTAAAAAACCTGCCTGAATTAAATTGGGCTTAAATCAGTGTAACCTGATTCATCCTGGGATGTAAACCATTTGAAGTCAGCTAATTTGACTTTTATGGCTCTATCTTTTCCTTTAATGAAGAACCCTATTTAAAACTGAGCTCATTAGCTGTTCTACTCTAACAAAGTAGTTTTGAGTTTCATTTTATTTTTATTTTTATTTTTTGTGCCCCATGGTAGTGGGAACCAAACCAGTCACAATGTATTATTAAAATATATACCACCGTTATAGGATAGCATTTATTATACAGTGGCAGATTTCTTTAGCTGCTATGTTTATTCTCATTCCTCATACATGCCTTGAGGTGCATTTGACTCCAGGAGAGCCAGTTGGGTTTTCTTCAGCTAAATAATAAATGTACCCCTCTCAGTTTGTTTAACTGAGTTGTTTTGAAGGTTCTTTGTGGTGGTGTACAACAGTGTGTTAGGCAACTGCGCTTACAACAGCCTGTGGTTACTACACACTACACCATGTCTTATCCACATTTGGGATGTTCACACATAGCCCTCCTGTGTTGAGCTTAAAGTCTTATGGGAATTTTAGATTTCTGTGAAGAGAATTGAACAGGTTCATCAGGAATGTAGTTGTGTAATGGTGAACACCACATGTCGTAGAGGCACTACATGAAGTTATGCACTGAGCAATGCTGTTGCTATCCTGACTGGTTTTAGTTTTTAAAATGCTAAATATTATGATGCACACAGGTGAATGACATTTCATAGGAGCTGTCTCTGACTCCTGTACAACTGGATTTGTATCTGGATTACTGTGTTGAGAAATCAGCTCTGGCTCCCGCCACCATTAATGACTACATGTGTTGTTGCACAAAGGAGAGCCGAGACTGGACAAGATCAGTAAATGGTTGTGAAATCAGTTTTATCCAATGGGCTCTAAAAGGGGCATTTGATAGTCTTGTTTCTGCACAACTCAGAATCACTGACTACCAAAATAACCGTGATGTATTGATGCCATAAATACATCACATTCAATTTTACTTATGTCTTCTTAGCAAACTTGTAAACATATTTTCTGTTCAGATTAAAAAAAAATGGATAACCTACACAATCTTTGCTTGTCCTTTTTTACTCTTATACCTAAATGCTGACATTCAAAAAGTACTTTTAGCACCAAAATGTTCTTTTTTACAAAACCTTATTAAGTGAACTTTAAAATTTTTGTGTTATATTTTTAGAGATGGTCTCACTATGTAGCTGTGGCTGGCCTGGGACTCACTGTGTAAAGCAGGCTAGCCGTGAACTCACAGAGATCTACATGTGTGTGCCTCCTGAGTACTGGAATTAAAGACACACTTCACCCTATATACATATGTACACCCAACTAACATACACTTTCTAAGGTGCACTTCTTTCTTAGAAAAGAAAATCTTCACCAAATGTTTGTATCTCAAGAACACTCCCAGCTAGCCAGGAGAACCCTAAAAGATGGTCCGTCCTGGGAAAGACTTTAAGGCATAAGGAAACTGCAGTTTCAGATTTCTGGGCTTCCAGCAGAAGTGTTCATCCTCTTCTTTGCCTCCAAATGTCTTTCTTGTTTTAATCTAATAACAAAGTACCTTACCATTTGAAGCAGAGAGAAAAGTCTTCCAGGAGAACCCCAGTGTATTCTAACATAATGATGGTTTCTTAGGGCTGACTATATAGCAGTGTTTCCAAAATATGAATGGCACTGCTGAGTCATTCTTTGTGTAATTATCACAAACTATACTGAAAATGGTAGTTTAACCTAAACAATAAACCAGAAAGCAAATGGAAGAACTTTATGGATTGCTTTCTGCAAAGTAAGTTTATATTGCTCTGTGTCCTGAAGTTCTTATCACTTAATGAGAAAGTGTGTAAACAGTGTTGCTAAGCATTGCTGGAGTGAAGTGTGTGTCTCCCAGTGATTGACACTTACCTTTCCACTATGGGGTGATTACAGCAGTGCCATTTTCTTACATCATTTTAAACCTTTAAGCTTAGTTTTTTAACGCCTTGACCTGCATCTAGTGACTAAGTCTTATTGTTGAATTTGACATTCCTAATTGTGAGAAGCTGGACCCAGTATTTTAAACCTGTATCATTCATTTCTCATTTAGGAAGGATTGAAATGTTTGACCTTCTCTATATGTAATATGTATGTGTCACATTAGAGAGAATGTTAGTACCAGAAGACAGACAGACACACACACACACACACACACACACATACACACACACACACATCCCAACATACCAACCCAGGAATTCATTCTGCCCCCAAGGGTAACCATTTTTTCACCCTTATTATTTTTATAAGTATGACTAGTTTTTTTTAGTTGGTTGCTTGGTAAATTGGTTTTTGAGACATGGTTGGTCTCACCACATAGCCCTGGTGGACCTCAAACTTGCTGCTGTCCTGTTTCTGCCTCCCAAATACTGGGATTATAGACATGTGCCATCCTCCCCCCCCATATAGGTAATTTTTAAAACCTTGGAACACTGTATTTTAGCATATATATAGAAAAGACCTTAAATTTAAGCACAGTGATTTTTTTTTCATGTGCATAATTATAGTCACTTGGAATCAGGAACTAGAAATTAATCACAGTTCAAAAGCCTCATTTACATCTTCACCCAATTATTATACCTCTACTTGTGTCCTATAGTCTAATTTTACCCATTTTTTTTCTTTTTAACTTTTTACTTACAAAGTATCCTTTTGTACATGACTTTATTCTCTCAACACTGAGATTGATTGATGGTGTGGCAGCAGTTCCTACTCTTACTATGGCTGTACTTAAATATCTGAATGTGCTTTCTCCTAGCCATTAGTGGGTGTTTGGTTGTTTTGTTTGGATCCAGTATGAATACGCCTTATAGATAGTCTTTAGTGTGTCTTTTAGAGTGGACTTACTCATTTTTTTTTTAGGTTCTGCTCAAATTGCCTTCTGAATGTTTCAACCATAAATGTAGAATCACATTCCTCGGTTCTTGAACCTGGCCAGTACTTTTTGTTTTTTGTTTTCACTTGTTTGTCTTTTGGGAATTTCTGCTAGTAAGGTTGAAGTCTGGCGTTACTGGAAAGCCTCTGAGCCTCGGTGCAAAGTGACAGACTCCCTTTTCTCAACTCGATCCCCCCGTCAGTGTGTTCTGGGGAAATCTCAGATCCTCTAAGTAAGGAGTGTCACATAGCCCAACTCTTAGATATACACCCAGTGAACCTGGGGTTCTTTCCCCACCCCCACTGCCCATGGGACGATTAGGTACTACATTTCCTTTCTTCTGAGAGGACCATTCCCAGCAAATGAAACACATTCACCTCCGTAATCCCTCCCCATGGCCCCAAAGGTTTATAATGCCTCTGATTTGAGAAATAAACTGTCTTCCTCCATTCTTTCACCATGACTGCTGAGACTCAGCTGTTAATTTTGAGCTTGGGAAGGAAGCGCTTTTCCTTTCATGAAGAATCTGCCACTGCAGTTCATCTGTAGTGACTGGTTGCTGGCTGTTCATGAAATAGCCACAGGATTTGCCTGGCTGCCCAGCCTGGCACCAGGAGCTCCAGGGTCATTGAAGCTGCCCATCCCAGCAATGGCAGTTTAGCTAACACATGGGTGTTGAAGAAAATCCTTTCTCTTTCCTCTCTGGGAAACCCTGAGGGTATGGATCTCCTAGTTTGTGTTCTACCATTTTGTGCCTGTAAACTAACTGAGCTCAGAACTTCTGGTAGAGAAGCATGCACAAGGCCCCATAGTTCCCTGGAAGGCGCAGAACAGCACTTGTGTTCTAGCCATGGACAAGAAGTCATTATGCCTTCATTTTTGCATTTCCATGATCATCAGTGAGATTGAACTCTTCTTGATTATTGGCTTTGTCTAGAAGTGTTCATTTCGTCTTCAGGCCCTTTCAGGAAACAACACGTCCTGTTGATATTTCAGAAGTTCCTTTTGTATCGGGATGAATCTTTAATTAGTTAAGTGCTCTAACGTCAGACAAAGTAGATTACAAGTAAAGGTACATTTAATAAAATGGCCAATCTTATAACAGTGAAGTGTAACAATTCTTCATTTGTGCCTAATAATACAGATTTAAAACATGATAGCATAAAGCAAAAAATGGTTAACTGAACTATTTATGAGGGAAACTAATAGAAGAAATGAAGACACTCCTCAAACCCACATAGAAACATTTGAACATGACTAACCAATCCTAATAGACAATCTCATCCAGAAAATACAGAATTCTTGCAATCCTGAAACACAGAAAGTCCTTTTACTTAGGACTTCACTTTCTGCCTAGTGTTTTGTTCTTTCTGTATACATGACTTCTACTTCCTTAATTAGTATTATTCCTAAGCATTTGATATTTGTTGATTATGGTATCATTTGTATCTATTTAATATTTATTTTTATTGATTTTTAGCACACAAAATAATGGATTTCATTATGACATTTTCATACATCTGTACCATTGTACATTGCTCATCCTCCCCCATTACCCTTTCCCACCCATCTCCTTCAGTGGTCTCCCTTCCTCCCAAATAATCCCCTTCTACCTCCCTCCTTCTCTCAGTCCTTCCTTCTTCTTTCCTTTCTTCCTTCCATTCTCCCTCCCTCCCTCCCTCCCCTCCCTCCCTCTCTCCTTTCCTTCCTTTCTTCCTTCCATCCTCCCTCCCTCCCTGCTTCCCTCCCTCCCTCTCTCCCTTCCTTCTTCCCTCCCTCCCTTCTTTTCTTCCTTCTTCCCATCCTAGATTACACATATGAAAACATAATTGTCTTTCTGAGTCTGACATTTCACTGGACATGACAATCTCCAGTTTTATCTGTTTTCCTGAGAATGGCATAATTTTATTCTTTATTACCGAATAAAACTCCATTGTACATGTATACATCTTCTACATTCATCTATTGATTAGCCTCTAGACTGATTGAGTATCTTGGCTATTAACATTTCATTTTCTCATTTTTTTCCATTATAAAAAAATGTAGTTGATTTATAAATTATATATATATATATATATATATAAAAAGTTGACCTTACTGACAAGTTGCACTTTCCAAGGGTGGTCCTGTCCCATCTTCTCTTTATAACAGTGTGGTGTCACCATGGAAAGGTGAGTCCCTGCTACCTTCTCTTGAGCTTGTAGAATTTATTGTGATAAATTTGGAGATTTGGGGTTGATGTACAAAGATACTAGGTCAGGAGGAATGTAGCATACAGGTTTTATCTGGGTGATGTGTGGACAGGATTGCAAGAGATTACACATTTCTATTGGTTGTATGAGGATTTGAGTTCGGTACCAGCAAGCTGGTGGTTCTAGCCTACCGTGGAGGAAGAGACAGTGTGGGGCATCCCTAGCTCACTCATTCACTTCTGTGATCAGTGGACTGCAGCAGAAGTTCCACTTGACTGCTTAAACCACTTACCAGTCTTTAAACAGTCCTTCTCTGTAGAGCCAAATGGAGAACATTGTTGCTTGCTGCCTTCCCTCTGGAATCTGAGTCCACCATTTTATTAGCCTTGTCCTGTCAGCTATTACAACAGGAACCAATGCTACATTATTGTACCAGCTACATTTATATCACCTTGTACAAGTTAGAATCATCTAAGAGGAGGGAACCTCAATTGAGAAAATACCTTCATATGCAGACAAGCCTGTAGGGTATTTTCTTGATTAGTGATTGATGTGGGAGGGCCCAGTCCATTGTGGGTTGTGCTATATCTCTAGGCTGGTGGTCCTGGGTTCTGTAAGAAATTAGAGCAAGCCATGGAGAGCAAGCCAGAAAGTAGCGTTTCTCCGTGGCTTGAAAGCATGCTGGAAAATGAACAGAATCCAGGCAGTCAGATATGTACACAAGATTTCATCGTGGCCAGCATGCAGTTTTCTTTTAAAAGGCTTAGCTGACATGGGAGAAATTATGTAAAATTGTAGACAAGTGTATCTGGGCTCAGAGCAAAGAACAGTAGGGCAAACAGGAATATCAGAAAGACAGCCTGCTTTACAGCATGTGGTCAACTGTAGGAAAAAGAAGTCTCTTCTGCCTTTCCTCCCAAGCGTTGAGCAAGGAGTGAAATACCACCATTACTCTTTTAAAAACTTGAGTTGTTTTAAGAGCATGAGTTTGGTAAAATATTAGGAATCATTGGCACTTTGATGTGACTTTTAAATCCTTTCATTGGTTGAAATGGTAGAATGGTGTCCTGTCAGGAGCCATGCAGAGGAAGGGCATCAGCAAATGGGCTTTCTGGAGGTGAGATGCTGTTTTTGCATGGTCTACAATGGGTGTGTTAGATAGGCAAGGGCCTCAGAGACTTTTGCTCCAGAATTGCTTCTTGTTGTGCTGATAGGCCCTTTCTGTGCTATTATTACTGTATCTCTCAAAAATCTGGCATGGTGTGGAGAGGCCTTTACTTCCTTTTGTCTCCTGGTTGGGCAGATCTCCTGCAGAATCTATATGAAGATGTACTTTCATGTAATAATACTGTTTAGAAGAATTGAGGATTCCATAATTTCCGATAATGATTTCATAGAATTCCCGATTTGATACAAGTAATTCTATGCCCCACCCCCTACAGGATATGAAAGCTACAGTAGGAACCTCGAACCTTCAGATATCAAGCACCATAAATCTCCCTAGGGAGAAAAACAGACTGAAGACAAATTTACGATCTAGGTTAGGCTCAGAGATGGCATTATGGGTCCTGCTATGTACCATAATTGCTTCAAACTTTTAATGAATTCAGGAATGATAGCTGAGAGATGTATAGATAAGTACATGTCTTAAAGGAAAACATAACTTCTTCAAATCTTATCAACCTATGACATGAACTACTACCTTGAACTCACAATGAAATTACGGAATGTAAAAATATTTAGGAAACCTTCTGTAATGATTTTACCTGTTGCTTTATGACTGTGAGGTAATTCTTTTGACATAAAGACTTTGTATAGCCGGGCATGGTTGCGCACGCCTTTAATCCCAGCACTTGGGAGGCAGAGGCAGGTGGATCCCTGTGAGTTCAAGGCCAGCCTGGTCTACAAAGTGAGTCCAGAACAGCCAAGGATACACAGAGAAACCCTGTCTCGAAAGACCAAAAAAAAGACTTTGTATTCATGATATATAAGGCTGAAGACAAAGAAATAAAGAACTTCATCCATCAGCTGTATATATGTATTTATGTACATATTGTCCATATGTCTGGTTGTCTGTACATATGAGTTGGAGCCCGCTGGAGTGTGAACCAGTTGTATATCTGATTGTGTATATGTTATATGTATATAAGTCAGATTTTCTGTATGTATGTGTGTTTGTATGTGTGTGTATGAAGCAGTAGGGAGCTCCCTTTGTTTCACCTATTGAATGGTTTTGTAAGTACATGGTTTTCTTTTTCTCCCTCTTACTGGTTCGCAGATTTAATGAGCCCCTGAGCCTCTTCTGACTGGCTGCGCAGCTTATCTCTAAGTAAAAGAGCCTGAAGTTTCCTGCTAGTGCAGGCAATTAAGTTGTAAGCCCTCAGAAAAAAAAGTCTGAAGAGCAGTTAGCAGAAAAAAAAGTCTGAAGAGCAGTTAGCCGACTGACCCTGCATACCGATACTGGACTTTGGCAGTATCCTTTGAGGTGTGGTGTCCCGCTCATCTTAGTTTTCACACTTGACTCTTCTCCCATTCAGTCAGCTCGGCAGTTCTATGATCCTCGTCTCAGAAAGGGATGTGGCAGCTAGAAGTGGAGTTTCCTATGGCAGAGTATTAAGAACTAGGACATAGACAAGAACTGGAATGGAGTGTGACATTAAGAAACATTGCCCCACCTCCAGCCACCCACTCTCAGAACAGGAAAGGATCACCTAAGCTAAGGAAGAAGTAAGTGAGGAGAGGGAGTTAGAAGTGACAGTGGTCACTATGGAACTGGCCTGTGAGCTTGATGTAACTTTCATCAAAATCAGTGTGACTGTGATTACCTGCAGGGGATTTTTTTTTCATTATTTATTTGTTCATTTTGCATCCCACTCACAGCCTCACTCCGTTCTTTCTTCCCAGCCTCAACCTCCCACCCACATCTTCCAATCCCCTGCTACCATCTTGCTGTAGCATATCAAGTTGTATCAGGACTAAGTGCCTCCTCTTCGACTGAGGCCAGAGAAGGCAGCACTGCTAGGGGGAAGGAATCCAGAGACAGGCAACAAAGTCCCAGGTCAGAAACAGCCCCCACTATAATTGTTAGGGGACTCATTTGAAGACCAAGCAGCATATCAGCTTCATATGTGAAGAGGGCCTAGGCCCAGGCAATGCATGCTCTTTGGTGGTTCAGTTTCTGTGATCCCACATGGGCCCAGGTTAGTTGGATCTGTGTGTTGTCCTCGACCCCTCTAGCTCCCTCAATCCTTCCTCTAACTCTTCCACAAGACTCCCTGAGTTCCACCTAGTGTTTTGCTGTGGGTCTCTGCATCTGTTTCCATTATCTGCTGGATAAAGCCTCTCAGAAGATAGTTATGCTAGGTTCCTGTCTGCAGGGATAGCAGAGTATCATTAATAGTATTAGAGGTTGGCTCTCTCCCATGGGGTGGGTCTCAAGATGGGTCAGTGGTTGGTTGGCCATTCCCTCAATCTCTGTTCCACCTTTATCTCTGGACATCTTTTAGGCAGGACAATTTTTGGATTGAGGGTTTTGTGGGTGGGTTTGTGTCCCCCTCCCTCCACTGGATCCTGCCTGACTACAGAATGTGGCCACTTCAGTCTCCTTCTCCTCCACTGCTAGGAGTTTTAACTAGGGACACTTCCATATCCTCCCAGGAGCCTCCCCCATCCTAAGTTTCCTGCTTTTCCCGGAGATGCCTCTCCCCACTGATTTTCCTTCTTTCTCCAAGCCCTCTCCCACCCAGGACCTGCTCTCCCCACACCTGATCTCCCGCTTTGTTCCCTTCTCCACCCACTCTTCCACCCAGCTCCATTTCTCCCTCCATTTCCGATGTCTTTTATTTCACCTTCTTTGTGTGATTCAAGCATCCTTCCTTGAGCCCTCCTTGTTACTTAGCGTCTTTGGGCCTATAGATTGTAGCATGCATGGTTATCCTGTACTATGTGGCTAAAATCCACTGATAAGTGAGTGCATACCATGTGTGTCTTTCTGGGTCTGGTTTCCCTCACTTAGGATGATATTTTCTAATTCAATCCATTTGCCTACAAATTTCTTAATGTCCTTGTTTTTAATAGCTGAATAGTATTCCATTGTGTAATGTACCACAGTTTCTTTTATATTGCTAGTATGAGATCTTTCCAATTTCTTTATGAAGGTGCTTAGTGCTGTGAACTTTTCTCTTAGCACTGCTTTCGTTGTGTTCCATAAGTTTGGGTATGTTGTGCTCTCATTTTTATTGAATCCTAGAAAGTTTTTGATTTCTTTCTTATTTCTTCCCAGACCCAGCGGTCATTGAGTAGTGAGTTGTTCAGTTTCCATGAGTTTGTAGGCTTTCTGTTGTTTCTGAAGCCCAGCTTTAATCTGTAGTGGTCTGACTTGATACAAAGGGTTATTTTGATTTCCTTGTATCTGTTGAGGCTTGCTTTGTGACCGTGTACATGGCCAGTTTTGGAGAAGGCTCCATGAGGTGCTGAGAATAAGGTTTATTCTTTTGCATTTGGATGAAATGTTCTGTAGATATGTTAGGTCCATTTGATTCATGACGTCCATTCATTTCATTATTTCTCTTTTTAATTTCTGTTTCAATGCTCTGACTGTTGGTGAGAGTGGGGTGTTGAAGTCTCCCACTATTAATGTGTGGGCTTTGATGTGTGATTTAAACTTCAGTAATCTTTCTTTTATGAATGAGGAGGCTCTTGCATTGGGGCATAGATGTTCTGAATTGAGACATCATTTTGGTGGATTTTTCCTTTGATGTATATGAAGTGTCCTTCCCCATCTTTTGATTAATTGTGGTTGAAAGTCTATTTTGTTACTAGAATGGCTACCAGCTTGCTTCTTGAATCCATTTGCTTGAAAAACCTTTTTCCAGCCTTTTACTCTGAGATAATGTCTGTCTTTGTTGATGAGATGTGTTTCTTGTATCCAGCAGAATGATGGGCCCTATTTTCACATCCATTCTGTTAGCCTGTGTCTTTTTATTGGGGAATTGAGTCCATTGAGTCCATGAGCCCTTGTTGAGAGTTATTAATGACCAATGATTTTTTTTTTTTGTTTTTTTTGTTTTTCGAGACAGGGTTTCTCTGAATATCTCTGGCTGTCCTGGACTCGCTTTGTAGACCAGGCTGGCCTCGAACTCACAAAGATCCGCCTGCCTCTGCCTCCCAAGTGCTGGGATTAAAGGCGTGCGCCACCACCGCCCGGCTAAGAGTTATTAATGACCAATGATTTTTAATACCTGCTATTTTGATGTTTGTGGTTGTAGAGTCTGTGTGTGGTGTTTGTATGCTTCCCTTCTTTTGGTTTTGCTGGTGTGGGTTTTATTTCCTGTGTTTTCTGGGTAGACTTATGCTCCTGGGGTTTGAGTTTTCCTTTTAGTATCTGTTGTGGATAGATACTGTTAAATTTGATTTTGTCTTTAGATATCTTGTTTTCTCCATCTGTGGTGATTGAAAGTTTTACTGGGTTTAGTAGCCTGTGCTGACATCTGTAGTCTCTTAAGGTCTGCAAGATATCTGCGTACGCCCTTCTGGCTTTGAGAGTTTCTGTTAAAAAGTTAGGTATAATTTGGATAGGTCCACCTTTATATATTACCTGGCCTTTTTCCTTTGCAGCTTTTAATATTCTTTCTTTCTTTCTTTTCTTCTTTTTGGGGGTACATTTAGTGTTTTTCTTAGTATGTGGTAAGAGGATTTTCTTTTTTGGTCCATTCTATTTGGTGGTGTTCTATAAGTTTGCATATTTATTGGTATCTTTCTTTAGGTTGGAGAAATTTTCTTCTGTGATTTTGTTGAAAATATTTTTTTGGGCCTTGGAGCTGGGAGTCTCCTTCTTCTACTCCTATTATTCTTAGGTTTGGTCTTTTCATAGTGTCCCAGATTTCTTGAATGTTTTATGTCAGGGACTTTTTAGATTTAACATTTTCTTTGACCAATGTATTGATTTCTTCAATTGTATCTTCTATGCCTGAGATTCTCTCTTCCATCTCTTGTATTCGGTTGGTGATGCTGTTGTTTGTAGTTCCTATTCTGTTCCCTAGGTTTTCCATCTCCAGGAATTGCCTCAGTTTGTATTTTCTTTATTGCTTCTATTTCTATATACAGGTCTTGGACAGTTTTATTCATTTACTTCACTTGTTTGATTGTATTTTCCAGTGTTTCTTTAAAGGATTTATTCATTTCCTCTTTAAAGGCCTCTGTTATCTTTACAAGGTTGGATTTAAGGTCATTTTCTTGTGCAGCGGTTGTGTTAGGATATCCAGGGCTTACTATAGTAGGATACCTGTGCTATGAAGGGTACCATATTGCCCTGGCCCTTGTTGATTGTGTTCTTATGCTGGCCTTTTGCCATCTGGCTGTCCCTGGATGTTCCTGGTGCCGCAGGTCTGGTGGAGGCCAGTGGAGCCATGTCTGGACAATGGAGGTCAGTGGGACAGCACACAGCTCAGGGCAGCTGGGCATGTCCCAGTGGACTGGGCAGACAAGAGAGCTGTGTGGTGGGGGGGAGATCTAACCTGGATGTTCCTGGTGCAACTGACCTTGTGGAGGCCAGCAGAGTAATGGCCAGACAATGCTACTCTGGCTGACAGCACACAGCTCAGGGCAGTTGGACATGCCCCTGCAGGGGGCCTTAACAACCCTGAGCCACCAGCATTCTCTGGGGAAAGGAGGGAGGGTGCACAAGGCGCCTCCCTTCCCTAAGGTTACATGCTTGAATAGGCACTCTTCATCAGTGGTGTAGTTGTCAGCAAATGTCCGTTGCTCCTGTGAATGACCCCTCACCCATGCTGTATGTCACCCCAGTTAAACTCTTTGGTTCAGCAAACTACATTTAGGTATCTTAGGGTTAATATTGTTGTGCTGAACCACCATGACCAAGAGTAACTTGGGGAGGAAAGGGTTTATTGGCTTAATATCCTGAATCACAGTGCACTGAAGGAAGCCAAGGCAGGAATTCAAACTAGGTGAGCAGGAACCTGGAGGCAGGAATTGATGCAGAAGCCAGAGGTGTGGGGTGCTGCTTACTGGTTTGCTCCCTGTGGCTTGCTCAGCCCGCTTTCTTATAGAACCCAGGGATATTCCAGCCCACAATGAGCTGGGCCCTCCCCTCATCAACCACTTATTAAGAAAGTGCCATTCAGGCTTGCCTGTCTATGCCTGATCTTATGGAAATGTTTTCTGAGCTGGGGTTCCCTTTTCTCACGTGACTCTAGCTTCTGTCAAGTTGACCAGCACAAGGTGTGGTTGTTTCTTTGCCCTGTTACTGGTGTCCCGTCCACAGCAAATGTTTGCTCCCAGCCTTCAGGAAAAACTACACAGCAGTAGGGACTCACTGGCATGCCTGGGGTGGTTTCTGCCATCTAGTAGGGAAAAAAGGGGACCCTAAATTAAACACGAAGTCTTAAAAATCAGCAGGTTATGATGGTTGCATCCTTGGGGTTTGCGATCCTGTTGTGAAGACCGTGGCTGGAGCAGGAGATAAAGAGGTGAGTAGTGAATGAAGAATGGCCTGCCTGGCAGGGCATGCCCATCAAAGTGGCTCAAAGTAGGGTGAGGGGAGGTGACTGTTGCAGTTTACCCAACATGCCAGCCACCTTCATTCAGCTTGAAGGGCCGTAGGAAAAGGAAAGAGAAGTTAATGATTACACCAGAGTTTTGGCTGGGCCTGATGGTAGTGTCATTTCTTGAGATGGGAAAGATTGGACAGAACTAGTTTTGAAGGGGGTAGGGATTTAGTTTCTCTTTGAATGGGTTCAATAAGATCCCTATTAGATATCAAATATGTTGTGTGAGTAGCTGGACCTGCATCTTAATTTTAAAAGAAGTTGGGGCTACAGTACATATTTGGAAGGTATCACACTTAGATGTTGCAAGCTTACAACATATGCATTAGATATTAGGCCATGGGCTTGGACATAATGCCAGAGTAACTAACTGTTTATGGAGACAGTTTCACTAGGGAAACTCAGCATTTATAAGTTGTAGGGCAGAGGATGGTGTCCAAGGAATAGGACTTTTTCTAAAGTTGAGGGAAGAGTGGGTTTTGTTTTGTTGTTTTTGTTTTTGTTTTGTAGTTCTTAGCAATATAAAATATGTGAGTTTTATTATAAAAAAAAAGACATGCCCCAAAAGCTGTTTATTTATCTAAATTAAATGTATACAAAATTGTAAAGTAGCAGGCTTTTTCACTAAAGATACTTGATATAATATGCAATGATAGGATAAAACATACCTGTTTCACTACTGTCCCATTTTAAAGTCACCATATTGAACAATACATCATGAAGTTGATGGTTGTGCATCTAGAGAATTTCCCAATGGAGCTCTCTTCCACTGGTGTATATATTTTAATTTGTCTCATGTGGGTATCTCTTCCATCCTAATGATTGGCTAGAACAGCAGTCTGTATCATGAAAGTATGAGTTGGCTTCTTATGATAGTCAGTTAAAGGAACATGAATCCAGCCACTTGGTTCCACCAATTCAAGTTTCTGAATTTCTTGAAGGTTGTGAAAATTATTTCCTACTCTGACTGAGATTTTGCTTGGAGTGTATCTTTCATCAGATTTATAGGCTGCATAAATACATAATGTTTTCACTGTTGTTTTCCTGCTGAATTAAAATGAGGCTGATACTCATCAGTTTGCCATTAAGTTTCTAGATTGTCACATAATTGATCCACTCCACACCCTGGTTTGCACAAAAACAGTGAGCAAACAGTTTGAGACTCAATTTCCCTTACCTTTGCAGTCCTCTCCAACTGCTTAGGATCAGCACCTGGAAGTGTCTTGTTCACTGTGGTCATTTTTATATTATTCTGGTTGGCCACAATTCCAGTTCTCAGGGCCTGTGCCACTCCTACTGAGGCTCAGTGATTCTAGATCAAATGAGTGGTTTTTGTTTTTTGTTTGTTTTTGTTTTTTTTTTTTTTTTGGTTTTTCGAGACAGGGTTTCTCTGTGTATCCTTGGCTGTCCTGGACTCACTTTGTAGACCAGGCTGGCCTCGAACTCACAAAGATCCGCCTGCCTCTGCCTCCCAAGTGCTGGGATTAAAGGCGTGCGCCACCACCGCCCGGCTTGTTTTTGTTTTTTTTTGAGACAGAAAATATGTTTGTATTCAGATAGGAATAACCAAACAAAGGAGAAAGATCATGCTAGAAAAAGGGTGATTTTAGGGGCAAAATCTTCAGATAGTTTAAATTCATGAAATAGAATTTATGCTAGTATATCGCTACATCTTAAGTTTCTATTATAGGTACTGTTTTGTGATTTTTCCATTTGCTGTGACAAAGCACCATTTAATCTAAGGCTCAGTTCCATTTTCATTCAAACCACCATAGGTGGCTTCTTCCTTTATATTTAACCTCCATATTAGTGATTATACATGTTGGCCTTCCTGAGCAGATGGGAAAGTGTCCAGGAAACCCACAACTCCAAAGCCTGGGAACTACACAGCTCTGAGATGGGACAGTGTCCCAAGGAAGGGAATCCTAAGACACAGGAGCCCAGGAACCACACAGCTATTTTAGGTGGGACAGTGTCCCAAGGGAAGGGTATTCTGAGACATGGAAGCCCAGGAACCACACAGCTCTGAGAGGAAGCCTCTTCAACAGAGGCATTGCAGCTCTTATGGGAAAGTTTCCCCAACCCCATCTGAGCTGAGGAGCCCTGCTCCTTCACTTCTCCTCTGGGCTTCTTAGCTTTTTTTGATGAGAGAGTCACACCAGGCAGCAAATTTCTTAAAAAGAGATTTATTAGAAGGATGAATCCAGGAGAGGTTGACCGAATCCAGGTGTGGCTGCCCCTGCTCCCAGGAGAGGACAGCAGAGAGCTGAGCAAACACAGCCTTCATATAGTAGGATTTTTGAGGGGGCGGAGCTTTCTAGGGCAGAGATTTCCCGAGTGAGGATTGGTGGGATTTCAAATCCTGAGCTTAGGGGAGTTTAGGGATTGGTGGGATTTTGTTCAGTTTTTTTACCTAAAATTAGCATAAAGCTGGGAGGGGTCTCATGGTGGGGGGGCTGCAGATGACCTTTGTGGCAGAGGCTGAAGCTGCCATTATGACAGAGAGATGTGGGAGAGGGACCTATTAACTCATGCCTTCGGGGTTTTACACAGACCTGAACTTTCCTTAATTAAACTATGAATTTATACTAAGGGGTCAGATTCCTAGTCATGGCCCCTGGGTGGCAGTACCAGACCATGTAAAGCTCCTTGCCTCCCGGGAATGGCTAATTTATACATTGTTGCCACAGAGATAGCTATGGAGCTCACAGACTAGCTCAATTTGGGCCCTCCCCACCACCTCCTAGTTTCCTGTCAGCAGCTGCTGTTTTCTCTGTGGCTCTAGCTTCCCAGTTTTCTTTTTCTTTTTCTTAGGCATCTGCTCTCAAGTTCCAAAGATGTGAAGATTTAGCCTCAGACCCTCTGGAGTCTTGAGGAGTTGCTGTCTGGAAGTGTAGAGGGGCCAGCAGCACAACCTGAAGATCCCAGCATCCCTTTCAGGGACTACAGGGAATGGCACCCAGGAGAGCCACAGAGATGGAGAGGGGGCACCCAGGGAAAGACTTAGGGGGAGCCCAGAGGCAAAACTTGAAGCAGCCAGGCCTGGCTGCTGGGGCTCCTCAGGTGGGGGCCTGAACACTTTCCTGCAAAGTTTACAAAGTATACGAAGTTAATAAAGGAAATCTATGGCCGGGAAAGCTTGAGTCTTGTGAATAGACAATAATACAGTATTAATTTGGGTGGTTTTGACTACAAGGAACAGAAAACCTCATCACAGAGAACAGAAAACTCAGCTCCAGATTGCTTAAATAGTTGGATTTCCAGTGAAAAGTTCACGATGGGGACTTGTGGTAAAGCCTATCCCAGAATTCCGTGTCACAACCCCAGATTGTCATCTTGCTTTGCTAAACAGATCATCTGTGTGCACCACCCTTTTGTGTATGATTAAGCAAGTGTTATGTTAAATTTACATAGTAGTTATTTGAGAGCTTTTTTCCATAAATAGGATTGATTCCACTGTATTAAATCCAAGATTAAACTTTAAGGAAAAAAAAAAAAGGAAGAAAGAAAGGCAACAGTTGGAGGATGATAATGTGTTAAATACAGATGACCTAGAACATGTAGAAAGGGCATTTGGAAATGAGTTTTTCCTGATGGAGCAAGATGATTGTTTAAAAGGTAGGTACTCTGACTGAGAGTTCCAAAGTTCTAGTGTCTTACATATATGCCAAATGACAGTTTAAGATAGAAAAAAATATCTCCTGAAAACATTCAAGTTCTGTTTCTTAGTAGTAGGGCTTGATAAGCATCCAGCACAGGTCAGGCGACGCTCAGTGTGGCCACTAGAGGGCAGCAGTTCCAGGTGTCTAGTTCAGCTGCAGAGCCCATTGTGCTGTTGGTGTAGGAGCAGCTGTTTAACTCCAGCAATAAGGAGGGATGTGGCTGTGTGCGAGTTTAATGTTTGGAGTGGAACCTTCTTGATCCTTGCACCACTGCCTTACCAAGGCTATAATGACTTCCTCCTGCTGTGAACACCTCAATACCTTGTTCTATCCAGACTTGCTTTCAGTCTGCAGATGATTCAAATTCCTTAGATTAGGAAGCTAGGGAATTACATAATGCTGTAATTATTCCTGGGAGAGAAACGCAAGGTCAGGCATGAGCTCCTGTAGCCTGCTTTGCCCTTCATGTGGTACCCGGAGCTCTTTGTTCTGGACAAAGCATGTGAGCAGGAACTCAAGATAAGGCAAAGGCACCCTTCTCTGAGGACATGAACCCGTGCCTGACTCTTCTCTTTCTGGGCTCTTCCACACATGCTCATTGCTGTGGGAACAGGAGCTGCTTTGTTTCGGGTGTTGGAATGAAAAGACACTACAAGGAGTTACCATCTAGCAACACCGAAATGTAGTGTAAGTAAAAACTGTACATTGTTGTTTGTTTGTACTGCAACAAAGTCACCTAATGCAAAGACCAAGTAGTAAGTAATAAATGGAAGATATAAATGTGATAGTCTCAATTCCCAGTCACCTTTATTTATATAAAAGTATATTAAAAATAAATTATCTTAATATATACAAATAGAGGCTATATAAATAGAAAAAAACATATACAAAACCTTTAATGTTTATATAAATATATACAATGTTAACCATAGACATTTTAAGTACCTTAAATCATAAAACTATGTATAGTTTCTTTGTATTCTTATAAAAATATAGTTGGCTGCCAAATATTTAATCCCCACCATTGTCAGTTAAAGTGCCAAGTTATAATACACGTCACAAAGATGCCCCAAGCAGAAATATCCTGCATTTAACACATTCATATGAAAGTTCGTCAATTGCCTTGAACTTCCAAAAGTACCTAGTAGAGGATAAAAGAAACCAAGTACCACTTTACAAAATGACAGCTGTTAGCAAAGTCCACCCAATTTCCATTTTACTGTTCGACAACCCATGAAATCAACTTCTCAGAGGTTCTCCAAAAGTCCACCCAGGTTCTATGAAAGGCATCTGTCCACCGGCTTTGCCTTCGTGACCTGGTGTCTTCCTGTGTGTAGAACACACAGTCTAAAGTGTTTGTGCAAAAGGCGCTGTAGTGTCAGCCAGTTTGTACCCTTCAGTACCTTCTAAAGTGGCAAATGCTAGTGTTGGAATCAAAGTGTTAGCCGGGATAACGGGTCACGAAGGGAGCCTTTCTGAACTGGAGTCTTCACGCTCCGTGCCCACATCCTCCGTTTCCGTCCGCGGTCTTGGTAACAGTGCCATGCAGGTAGTGCGCTTGTTAGCCGCTTCAGCCTCCTCTAAGCCAGGCGCAGTGGGGTGTTCTTCCCTTTCTGCCCTGCTCTGGCCTTTCTCCGCTTGCACAGGGATATGGACAGGACAATGATAAGGATTGTGACCACAAGCAGCACTGCTCCCACAATGATGAGTGTTTCTGAAAAACAAAAACAGACAAAAATAATAAAGTCAACTTGGAGGCTCAGATCCCACTTGCTGGTGGGCATGACCCCAAATTACACCACCCTGCTTTTTTTTTTTTTTTTTTTTGGAAACTTGAAGTTTTTTTTTTCCACTCTTTCTATCATACTTAGGTTAAGAAAGAGTTTACCTGACCTCATATGCTTGAGAGAAACTGACAATGGCCACAGCGTTAAGTGAGCCACAAGATGTTCCTAGGCTAGAGAAGACCCACGGGAGTTGGGTGTGAGAACGTGTGTTGGAAATGTGGTCTAGAGTGACCCTGAGTTTGGTGGCAGAGATTATAGTAGAAAATGAATGGGAAAGGCAAAGTAGGAAGCCAAAATGATGATACAGGAGATGAAGGGACAGTGGTTGGCAGGTGTAGTAAGGAGGCTTCCCAGAGCAGCCTTGGAAGTGCCTCAGGGGATCCATTTTGATGGAGACGAGGCAGGGAAACAGAGGCAGAGGCTCTGAGATAAGAGTAGGGCTTAGGAAAGGGAATCTTGAGGCTTGTGGCTCAGGAGCTGGCCCAGAGGGGTATGGGCTCCAGTGGAAGGAGAAATCAACAGCAGTAGGAAGACAGACTACTTAAATGTATTCTTGCCTGTTAAAATTATTTTTAGGTTAGCATATAAATTAATGGCTTTAAATATAGCATTTTTCATAAATGACATGTAATTAGACATTTTCTCATTCATCTCTGGTCCCCAACCCCTTTTATTTCTCTCCAGGTCCTTTCCCTAGATAGGCTATCCCTCTATTTCTAATCACATCTATTCTATCACCTACCCCTTTATATCTCTTCCTTCTCTCTCACTGTCCCCTTTCTAGTTTCATGACACTCCCCCACAACACACATATGATATAAATACACACATGTATATAATTTTAAGTCTAGGTTTCCACATAAAAGAAAAAGATGTGGTATTTGTCTTCCTGAGTCTGGCGTATATGGTTTAATATAATCACTTGAAACTTTAACGGGGGCGGGGAAGGCCCTGCTGCTGTCCTCAGAGCCCCTTGTCTGTGGGGCCCAGAGGGATATTTACAGGCTTCTAGTCGACACACGGAACACACAGAGAGTGTGCTCATGTGCACACACACATAGCCCCTGTAGCAAATGTCCATCATAGGTGCACTGAAGTATCTGCCGTGTCCAGAGACCACTCCGTCATGACCCCCATCTACCATTAAGTCAGTAGGGAAAACAGGCAGAGAAGGCTGTAACTTTTCACTTAAGTACCTAAGTCCTAACTGTGATCTGCATACCTAAATCCCCCATAGAATTTGACCCATTGCAAGTGCCCAGGGAAGTGCTTGCTAACCTAAGGAACCGAGTGGAATCGCTTCTAAATGCCCCTAAGAGAACCCCAAAAGAAACCCTAAAACACCCTATTTCTCCCTGAAAGTCTGAACAAAAGCGGTACAGGCTGGCTCTGACGTGGGGGCAGCCCCGACTCCCAAGACACTGACAGCCACAGCCACTGACCTCTCAGTACACTCTTCTTTAGTTCTGTGCACACACTGATGCTTTCGGGGCTCCTTTTGTTGTTTTTCCTGGAGAGAATCTGAGCTTGTACATTAAAGCAGTAACTTGCCCCTTCGTCCACATCAATTGAGAATTCATTAGTGTTTGTACTGGCTGTTTTCTGTGAAAAGATGGAGAGTTCTCATTTCACCCAGGCTCAGACTAATTGGCTAATCGGTAACCCCTGATAACTGCTAAGGATGCCTTTGCCAAGGATGGAAAGATATAACTTAGGCATATCCAACTCAGTTCGCCCCTTTTATTCTGTAGGAAAAGAAAGATGGAATCACTGAAGAAGACACATTTAGGGCTGGGCATGTAACTCAGTGGTAGAGAATGTGTCTAGTGTACAAGGCCCTGGGTAACAATCCCCAGCGTCACAAAGCAGCATGAATGAACACATGCATGCACACACACACACACACACACACACACACACACACACACACACACAC
>CAJQZJ010004763.1:17252204-17269556 GCA_907164525.1 Lophiomys imhausi
AATCAAAGATCTATAAAACAAGGCAAAGAAATGAATGAAAAAAAAAAATCTCTCACCCTCCCTGAGCTTGAGTCTTTCCGATAAGTAAGTGTATAACTCAGGTCCTTGCCAAAAATTTCCCGAAGGGTGAGGAATGTGCCGTTCTTCTTTCTGACTAATGTAAGCGAGTCTTCCACCGTCACATTCAGTTTTGTACCATCTTGTTTAAAATTCTGAATTACTGGCTGTCCGAGGTTTGCTGAAATGGGGGAAAAAAAATTACCCTGGTTGGAAATTAAAATAAATAACAAAGAGAGGATGACTTAGTTATCAACCCTGACAAAATCAATAACAAAGAGAGGATGACTTAGTTATCAACCCTGACAACTCCATTGCGCATATGGAATCTGTACAATCAGCTCCAGTAGCAGGGGTGGTGGCCCTAGAGCTGAGTCCCAAGGCAGCACACAGCAGTGCCATCCTCTGCAAACACAAAGAGAACTTTCCTTACAGGCATCAGAACATGTGAAAAGGAGCTGGCAGGATTAATTTTAATAATTTACTTTAATAGGTCCATGATAGACTAGCATTTTAGCATGCACTCAATATAAACACTTTTTGGATCGTTTCCATTGTTCGAAAACTGCCATATACTTCACCTTGGCAGCATCAGCCATATATCAAGGGTTCAGTAGCCATGTGTGGTGATGGCTACCAGGCTGCCCAAGGAAGTTTTTCCAGCTTCCATATTTTATCTACAATAAGTTAGGGGCTGGGAAGCTCAGAAAGTGTTCCTGGTCCATCAAGGAATCTATTTTAAGCTATTGGTTCCTGGTTCAGTTACCTCGTGCGCTCTGTTTATGTGATGGCCAAACAAGTCCTCATTGTATGCAAGTCACAGGACAGGTGTGTGTGTGTCTGTGTGTGTGTGTGTGTGTGTGTGTGTGTGTGTGTGTGTGAGCATGTATGTTCTTTCATGTACCACAAAGGACTTGGTCTGCATTGCTGAAAGCTCAAGAACTATAAAGGGTAATCATGACTCAGGGAGAATGGTTGTCAGTGAGCCTGCCTGTCATGAAGTGGTCACGCAGAAACACGTGGGTAAAAACACAAAGGAGTCCGAAGAGAAGGCTTGTCAATGGGGACCCTAGGAAGACAGCCATATTTATCTGGGTAATCAGACCATCAGAGCAAATATCATACGTAAAATTCTGGTTGGCTGTCCCTCATTCTTCTCACCATCCATGTCACTGAGCAGTCAGAGAGGGACAGATGTGGAACACCCAAAATACAACAGTTCCTTTTTAACCAGCAAGCCTTGCAAAAGAAGTAGAGCTTAGTGTTCCTAAAGTGCTGGATGTACTTGTGAAATGTCAACTTTTGAATCACACACACACACACACACACACAGAGAGAGAGAGAGAGAGAGAGAGAGAGAGAGAGAGAGAGACAGACAAAAATGGAAAGAAAAGAAAAAAAAAGTCTCCTACTTGGTAGCAATTCTCTGCATTTCCTTATTAGATGGCAGGCTTGCATGCTGGGACAAAGGTGGGGAAGAAAGCATGCCCAAGTTCAAACCAAGCATGAGGGAAAGCTGGCACATGCTGGCTCATCTTGGGATCAAATGAAGCTCAGCTGGTTGAGTAACCAATGAGCCTAATTACAGGAACGAGGGACTTCCCTGGGGATCTGTGCTTGTTTAGGGGAAAATCCTAAACTTGGATCTCTGGTCCGATGAAGGGCTGGCTATAAAAGTCAGCAAGTGATACGTCCCCTGACACAGTATTCTAAGGAAACTCCACAACTCCAGACTTGGTGCGACCTCCAGCTGGTTACTGGTAGGAACTGGGGGCAGACTGGAGGAGAAAGTTAGTAGATGAAACAGTGATCAGCACATAAGTTCGCATTCTGGGAACCTCCTGCCCATTTTCAGAGAGGGAGGCTCTTATTTATAAGATACCTCCCTACTTTGTGTGTGTGTGTGTGTGTGTGTGTGTGTGTGTGTGTGTGTATGTGTGTGTGTGTGTGTGTGTGTGTGTGTGTGTGTGTTTAGAGAGAGAGAGATGTTTAATGTCCTTTAGGGGGTCACAAAGCACAAGAATATGCAGAAGCCTAGACAAGAGTGAACGCATTACAACCAAGCTACTTACTTTCTTGGTAAGGTGTAAACGTTGGGGAGTTTGAAAATGGCGGTTCCTCCCCATTTTCATGAGTGTAACCCCATTGGACAGATAGGACCCTTGCTTCATAGGTCTGGTGCACATCCTGAGTGACCTCGTCTGTGAGGTCACACTCAGTGTCTGTGGTTGAGAAGCATTTGTTTTTCCAGTCTTTGGATCCAGAGCTAAAGGAAGGAGGGAAAAAAAGAAATGAGAGGTTAGGGTCTGTGTCCAACAGGATGGATGCCTTCTACCCGGGTGCTCTATGCTACCAACTGGCAGCAGAGGAAAACCTGAATAGGCATTTCCCACCCTGAGCATTTGAAGTACGGATGCAAAATCACCCAGCAACCAGGTTGGCTCTGATGGATTTTTTTTTTAATGTATGCGAGTCTGGAAGGCCAAAGACACTAACCAACTTTCAAAGTCACACAGTAACTAAAGGTAGAGCTGAGTTTGTTGGTCTCATTACATTGCCACATGCTAGCTGTAGCTACAATACAGGTAGTGCCTGTTCTGCCTCCAAGTGCAAAGGACAGGTCTTTTTTTTTTTTTTTTTTTTTTTTGGTAAGGCACCATTGAAGAGAAAATAATTTGAAAAACTTCTGCTGAAAATAAAATTCTTCAAAAGGACAAAAACGACCGTTAGCCAAGCACCACTGTATCTTGCCCCCGAACTCCCATCAAATAAATGGCAGGAGTCACTGCTCTGTGGTCCATGTCACCCTGCCAGACAGACTCCAGCACTCAAGCCAAGTTCCCGATCTCCATCTCACCTTGCTTCACACTCACCTCCTCCTTGCTGGCCACCCGCCCACCCCCACCCTCCCTGACTGCCACAAAAGCTCTGAACATGGAGGCTCTCTTCATACCAAGAGTCCTGGTTCTCATCTCTTGCCAAGCATCAAGGTTTCGACATTTGCTTAGCATGAGACTCCTGCCCTTTCAGGGTGAATACACACTTCCCAGGACTACACACATGAAAAAGAACTCAGCATCTCCTCAGAGAGGTTTGCAAATGAGGAAACATGTGCAAAGGGCCCACTCCAATATCTGGTATATAGGAGAGCCAGTGACTGACTAATCATACATGATGCTCATGAGCGAATATAATTATGTAGGGAATCTATTATTGATAGACTTTACTATTTAACATAGATATAGAATATGATATGACAACGATCAGGGAAGTCACACTTAGATTCAATTATCTAAATCCACAAAGAAGAAGCACAAATGTGGAGTCTCCAAAACCCTTAAATAATGAGTAAAAGAGCCTGGGTACATATATCCTTTATCCTCAAACTCACAAGCCAACATTAACATTGGAATATTTTAGCTTCTTGTGTTTTTGAACTTTCTTCTATGAAAAGTATAGAGAGGATATTTAGATCCGTAATGATCAAAATGTACCATGATTACATATTCTCTATATCGAAAGCCAATGGTAGCATAATGGTTTTTCTTTTCACCAGTAAGACCAATAAGCTGTTCAGTAGCTAGGCTCTGGATGAAGATACACACCTGAGAAATGCAACTCACAAGTCAGGCCATGTGCTCTCTTCAAATTTCTAGCACAGGGTCCTACATCACCGGGTGACAACAGGCCAATGAGAGGACAGTTTGAGGTCCTCTGGCTGTTGCTAAGAGCACAACCACTAACTGTCTTCAAGGTTCCTACAGGTTAGTAAAAAACTACCCAAACTTGGGAATGAAATGAAAGTCCCTCCTAATTTACTGAGGAGTTCCAACAGAAAGTAGACATTCACTAATCGAGTTAGAGGTTGTGTCTGGAAGCTTCGAAATTCAGCATGCACAGTGGACTGGACAGTACAAGTCATGCCATGGGGTGAAGGCTGGGCCTCTGATGCTTCGAAACTACCACTGAGCTTACTTTCAGAGAAAATACTGCGGACACTCACCAAAGGGGTTCTGCTACCACAGATCTGCCCTTTGGCCAGCACCACACATCCAAGCTTCAGCAGCATGGGTGGGTGTGGGGAACGTACAGGAGAAGCAGTGATGAGTGAAGCTTCCCCCTCCTCCCAGCTTTGGGGCCTTGCAGCAGACTGGCAGAGCCTCCTGAAGACATGATAGAATTCCAGGCAGCCTGGGGACTCCCCACTGGCAGACAGTATGAGCCCCTGGCTTCTCAGAGCAACAGTTTTATCTAGAAAAATGTTTTATCTAGAAAAATGACTGCTGTGATTCCCTTAGCTCTAGAATCCTCCATTCCCTAGGAAGGGTGAAGACTAGCTCAGGTCTCAGGCACTGACTAATGGAAGTGCTTCCAGGACCACCCACCTCAGCAGCAAGGGTCTGGGGAAGTTGATCTGGCCCATAGCACACCCAAATCTTTGGGAATCCACAAGCTGTGCCCTGAGCTTGATATTTGCAGACCATGAATCCTACTCATCTCAATAATTAAAAACTCCAAAGCTTATGCTAATGAAGGTTTCTATTTCAAAAATCAAGTCAACATAAGACATATTCCCACTGTTGTTCCAATAAAGACAATATATTAGAAGATAATTTCTCCTCCCCAAATCTAATCTTCATACCTACAAGGAAAGGGTTTCTTAAGGTAAAGGTCAGTAACTAATTTCCTAAATAATAACTCTCAATGGTTAGGATATGAATTGGCAGTGTTTGTGTTTATTTTAAGACAGGGTCTCACTATATAGCTTCTGTTGGGCTTCAACATGCATGTAGCCTTATACTTATAATCCTCCTGCTTCTTATGACTAAATTGTGAGGCATTACAGGGTGCCATTACCAGTTCAGCTAAATTGGGGGGGCAGGGTGTGGATTATGGATGGGACCTAAGGCTTTGTACATTGTAGACAAGGACTCTACCGCTGAACTGTATCATCAGTCTTTGAACTGATAAGTTTGACTACATTGGTAATGATAGATTATGAAATGTTATCTCTATATATCTATGCATAGCTATACAAGCATATATGCATGTTCGCACACACATTCTCTTCCCTTTTGGTTTGGCAATAGTTATCATGGGGTTCATTTTGAAAAATAAGAAAGTCATTTAAAAGACCCACACCTAAGAGTTGCATCCTAGTACTATAAACAGCTTGGCACCAGCTGAAACAGCAAAATAAAGAGGTAAAAAAAAAAAGCTTGGCTTTTGCCAATCACCACTATTAAAATAATTTCCACACCAGGCAGCCTCGATGTCTCACGTTCCTTGCATATCTCCTAGAACCGATCAGAAACCAAATGCTTGCCAAGAGTATGTAAAAACCATCAAGGTAAACATGTGGCACACCTGGTACTTAGATTAAAAGCATTGAATTACTTGTTCCCCAGAGCTGTCAGTCAGTGGACAGGCTTGAACGAGCCGAACAGCCCCAGACACTAAAGGATGTAGAGACAATCCTTCAGTGTTTTCTAAGCAGCTCAGTGATTCAGGAGTTTGGCCTCCACTGAGATCATGCGTACAACCAAATTTTAATTCACAGAGTCCATGTATTAGTGAATCAAACACTGCTTCAGGGCAGTGTAGACACTGGAATTCCTCCTACCTTCCCTGACATGTCACAAGTAGTTCAGTGTAGACAGCCAGGAATTGGAAAAGGATGTGAGTGCTTAGACAAGATCAACTGCCATTGATCCCAAAGCCTAATGAATGCCTAGAAGAGTGAGCTCACCCCTCTACAGCGTATAAGTACTTATGGAATTCCCCTAATTATCCCCAAATAACTAGACATTGTATCACTTCATTTATTTAGTTTATATTGTTTATTTATTTTGATACAGGATTCCATGTATTGGAGGATGGCCTGGCACCCTATATAGAGCTAAGGATAAGTGTGAATTTCTAACCCTATTTATTGCTTCCACCTCCCGAGTGACACCACACCAACTCTATACGATGCTGAGGCTCTAGCCCTGGGCTTTAGGCAGGCTAAGTAAACACTCAACGAGTACTTAGCACATCTCGGGCCCCTGTCATATCCGTTTAAAGTATGGAAATGTTTCCGCCTTGGTGGAACCTGACAGTGGCCAGAAAATTACCATAAAAATTCTGTCATTTGCTAAACAGCCTCATCCAATCAGCTTCAGAGAGTCTGTATTAACGCACAAGCACCGGAAGAACAAAAACATTAATTATCTTTTTGTTTTCAACCTAGCTTACCTTATCTGAACGGTGTAGAGATAATTGATGGGTTTGGGTTCCCACTCCAAAATTGTCTTGAAATCAGTCGATTTCCAGGTTAAATTAAACGCTTTCTCTGCAATCCCTACAAACAACACAAAAGAACTATAATCTGCATGCACTTCTGTGGTTACCGCCTTGTAATAACGGTCTAAAACATTTCCCCAGCCTCCGCCATCAAAAGGAGTACATCTTTGTTGCTCATCACACAAACGTTGCTAACTTATAAAGAACAGAGGGGTGTACGTGTGTCCAATTTTTTTTCTAGACTCATATCATCCTTCTGGCAACATCCACACCACAATTAGTGCAAACAGCTAAAGACTCCGAAGTCCCTATTTAAATTATTCCAGGGAAAGCCCGCTTTATAAGGACATGGAAGGAGAGCCCAAGGTCAAGGACGGACGTAACGAAAAAAGGTTAACTTGACCTTTCCCCTATAATCTAAAATATCTCTACACTGAAACTCTCACAGACAGCAAGGTTGGCGTGCAGCCCAAGTAGCACCTGTCACACGGTGGGATGCCACCCCATTAAAATGCCCTGTTATTAAGGTCTCTTTTTGCAAGTCCTCGGGTTTCAGTCTCTGCCTCACCCCGAACACTGAGCAGATTGGGTATGCGCTCTGTCTTGACTGAGTTTACAACAGCGATGCTTCTATCACATCTAAACCAAAGGCCCCAAGAACAGCTATTTATTACGGGAAGGCTCACACCTTGTCAAAGATAATATGCAAGCCACGCAAAGCACGCCGACTTAGGCAGAAGCGGACCCACGAGTCCGCCCCCTTCAAAAGCACAGCTTCTTAGGACGCTCTTTCCTCATAGTTAAAGCGGGAACCCCAGATCACCTAATGCAACCGTGGTGGACTCACAGAGCAGGCATCTTCAGGGGCAACAACAGCTGGGGTCGGGCACCAATTACCTCCCCGCCCTGTGTTCATTCAGAGCCCGAGGACAAGCGCAGCGGGGTCCACAAGTGTGGCGGGACACCTTGGGGGTCCCCAAGTGACCAGGGGCAGCCCCCAGGCAGACGGGTTCGTCCCCAGTCTCCCGCGCGTGGTGCACCCGGGGCTTCTTAGGACCGGTGACACTCACCTGCAACCGAGGCCACCTGAAGGAGGAGGCAGCCGAGAAAGGTGGGCGCGTGGACCGCTAGGCGGCGCGGGCGCACGGGGATCCTCATGTCAAAGGACTAGTGGCGAGGTCGCGGGGCTTCGGCGGTGCCGGCTCGGTGGCTGTGCTAGGGGAGCGATCGGAGGGAGCGGGACGTGGGTACTGACCGCACTCAGGCTGCCGGGGTCCGCGCGGTGTGCGTTATAAAGGTCCGCGCGGACACCGGCGCCTCTCCAACCCGCGCCGCCTCCGACGAGGCTCGCGACTCCCCGCCCCCGGCCCCAGTCACTCGCCTTCGCGGTGGGCGGCTCCCGGTCAGTCCACACCCCTGCCCCGCCCCCTCCCGTAGGAAACTCCGAGACCCCGAAAGGGGTGACTCAGCCGTGATTCAACAGCGCCGCCGAGCACCGAGCTGTCCCTTTGGCGCAGGCGGATCCAGGTGCTCTGAGACCCAGGCTCCCGGGCCAAACCCTGGACGACCAGCCTGAGTGGCTTGCCGGGGAGAAAGGAGTCCCGTCGGAGGGACCTGAGTTGAAAGTCAAGGGAACCTTACTTTTCCCGTGCTTTCGACTTAGGCTGTGCCCCTACCAGAGGATTTATCAGGGACGCTGGACCGTCCCGGGTAGCCAAGGGCAGTTCCAAAGCACTGCCTGAGAGCCCCGTGGCTAGCAGAACATTCTGTCCGTCCCTTGGTACGTTGTGCAGGGTGGTGCAGCAAATGCACGTGTCTGTCATGGACAAATGCCCCGGATTAGGTCTAAAGGCCACTTGGCACCCACTCTCGTTCCAGTAGTGACTGAGGAACTGTAGCTAGAAGCCTGGAAGAATTTGAACGTGACTTCTGTAGCCATGGGGGTTCCGGGAAGGATGATTTTCACATTGAGAAAGAGAACAGTGGGTTTGAGTGAATTCCTCTGAAATGCAGAGAAACAAAAAAAAAAAAAATGAAACTGAAAAATAGCATCCGGACTTTCCAGTTTTTGTCTTTCCTTTCCAGATGCTAGGTGTGAACGAACCCAGGAGCCCACCCTTGCAAACACACCTCGGCCACCGAGCCTAGCTGCAGCCAGGTGTCGCTTGCCAGCTTTGGTTTTCTTCACTTATTCCCTAGCTTCCCTCTCTATGCTTTGCTGTGAAGCTGTTCAGGCCTGAGAATGTCACTTATTCTATTAGTAGCATTTGTCTAACATCTTGTCAAAAGGTTTCTTGTCGTTCCTGGTTGACTGTCTAGCTTGTCCCTTCCTTTATGCCAGTGATTTTCAACCTTCTCAATCCTGCCACCCTTTTAATATGGTTCTTCTTATGACTGTGACCCCTAATCATAAAATTATTTTCCTTGCTACTTCATAGCTATAATTTTGCTACTGTTATAAATCATGATGTAAATACTTGTGTTTTTCGATGGTACTGGGCAACCCCTGTGAAAGGGTCGTTCAACCACGAAGGAGTCACAACCCAAAGTTTGAGATCCATTGTATTAACCAATATATATATATATATATATATATATTGCTTCCTTCAGTAAGTCAAGTTTAGGTCCACCTTGTAGGCTCTGAGAAGTGTAAAAAGTTACTCACAGTGGCTCTGATTAGGCTTCCTGATTAAGTCTGAGAATGAACAGGGCAGAACCTCTTGGATATCTTTTTTTTTTTTTTTTTTTTTTTTTTTACAATACCACTGGCCTAGCTACACAATGTAGATCTATCTAGTCCTCTACCCCAGGGGCTTTCCCTCCTGACATTCCTATCTTCTGCCCCTGGTTGAGCCAAGGAAGATTGCATCAAGAAAACTGTTAAAAGAATGATTAATTTTTCCATCCACAAAAGTGTTCTGCAGTAGGTGTGGAAAACACTTGCAGTTTAGGGAACTTAGATTTCGTAGGCAGAAATGTCCTGTTGGCTATTCCTTGAAAGGCACATGCGTGAAGACACGTAGAAAGCTCAGTTTCCTTTTGCATAACCTGTGGTGGGATGTGACTGAAGAGAAGTCTGCAGATGACCAGGGCACTCTGAGCCCTTCCTGTGCACGTTTATAGAGCATGCTAACAGCTTAACCAATTCAGTTTCATCGAGTACTTTAGATAATTTCAATCGTGCACTCGTATGTCAGTCTTCCCCCATTTGAGCTTTTGGGGAGGGGCAGGGGGGCATCAGGTTTCCCCCCTTTAGCCCTGAGTGACGTAACCAACACCTAGGAAGTGCTTGATACTTTTGAATCAATGAAGATTTTCATGCAGCCATTTGTGCAGCTGAAAATTTCCATTAACATTCCAGACATGACCTCTGTCACTAAAGGATGTGTGTGTGTCAAGGAGCTAGGCAGTGAGATGATCAGATCAGTGAGAAACTGCAAATCTATCAAAACAAAAAGCACTGCTCCCCAGGCAGCACCAAGCTGTCTCAAGGTGCCTGAGGCTCTTTCGGAATTCTAGGATTTCTAACTGGAGGAGAGGAAATATCAAGGCAGAATGAAGAAGGGTTGAGGCTGGCTTCATCTTTCTAACAGACTGCATTCTAGGGTGATTCAGAACGGCTCAGTCATGGGATGTGATGAGACTGTTGATAGCCAGGCTTTAATGGCTGTTTCGCAGAAATTCCTCAAAATGTCTGTCTACCCAGGAAAAGGACAGGTTACGATTTGTGACACATAGTAATATTGAGAGTAATTATTTTTTTTTTTTAGAAACCTGTTATATTCATGAGAGACAGTAAAGTGAACAATTTTACCATCCTCCCCCCAACCCCAATTCAGGTAAAAGGCAATATAAGAAAAGGCCAGAGGGAATTCAGAGTTAGTGAGAACACAGAGTTCTGAGTGGGGGAGAAAAAGTGACTCAGCAAAACCGAAGAAACATCTGGCAGTGTTAGTCACAAAGAAATTGGCAGTTGTGACTATGGTCTTTTGTGAAAATAATTATGTACTATCCAACAGTTTACATTTCAACCAAAATTAGTTGAAAACCTGTACAATGAAAATCTGTTATCTTCACCATGAAAAATACTTCTATTCGCCAGTTTGGACACCTACTTAGTTATCACACAGCACAAATATTTTTGAAAAACACTATTTGTTTTTATCCATTTATTCATTTATTATTTAGTTAGTTTTGAGACAAGTTCTCAGTACATAGCCCTGGCTAGCCTAGAACTGGTCTAGACCAAAGTGGCCTCCAACTCACAGAGATCTACCAGCCTTTTCCTGAGTGTTAGAATTAAAGGTGTGTGCCACTACACCTATCTTAAACAAATGAAGGAATAAAAAAGTAAACTAAATAAACAGTACACAGTTCTCATGAAATAGCTACTATTCTCTACCATTAGGGGAGTGCCAGGAAGGAATAGTTTGTATATACATATATCCCTCTTGCTTCCTCAGTAATTTCTAGGTAGAAATCCTGATCTCCTTTGCTCTGATTAGGAGATATGATCATTTTTTTTTTTTTGTTTTTTTCGTTTTTTCGAGACAGGGTTTCTCTGTGTAACCTTGGCTGTCCTGGACTCACTTTGTAGACCAGGCTGGCCTCGAACTCACAAAGATCCACCTGCCTCTGCCTCCCGAGTGCTGGGATTAAAGGCGTGCGCCACCACCGCCCGGCTATGATCATTCTTAAGCAAGTAGGTCAAGTGCAGAACCTTCCTGGATGAGATTAGTGGTCAATTAAAAGATCCCAGGATGACATTAGTGGTCTATTAAAAGATCCCACAGAGTTCTCCCTTCCCTCCCGATATGTGAAAATATAAAGAAAAGGTGGCCATGAGTAAACCAGGAACCCGAGTCAGGAAGCCAGTCTTTGTTAGATACAAATCTATCAGAATTTATGGATCTGCAGGACCACCAGACATAAAGTTCCTTTGTAAAGCCACTCCATACATATTGCTCCTGTCACTGAGTCCGCGATGACTAAAAAGATGCAGGGCCAATGCGTGGAGGTGCTTGTGATAGTGACTTCTCAGAATTTGGTAAAAACTTAATGGACGTCTATTCAAGAGACCAGGTAGCAAGTCTTAAGCTTTGTTTTCCTTTCATCCCAGCACCTGGAATTTCTAGGCAGGTAGACCTCTAAGTCAAATATCAGCTTAGTCTGGTCTTCGGAGTAAGTTCCAGGACAGCCAGAGCTACACAGAGAAACCTTGTTTCGAAAAACTAAACCAAATCAACCAACCAACCAATCAAACAAACAAACAAAATAAAACAACGAAAGAAAGAAAGAAAAAAAAAGAAAACATTTGTCTTTCCTACCACTAGGAATTAATGAAGATCCTGGCTTATGTAACTTAATATTTATTGAGAGATTAACATACCAGGAAGTATGTAGGAGTCTTTTTTGTAAAATAGCTTATAAGTTAGTCAGGTAGAAAAGGCAAACACACCCCTCCTACAGGGAAAGGGCAGAGCTGATCTATGAGGTGCACTGCCACGTCTCACTAGTGGATTAAGAACTTCACGTCGGTAATGACTCTTTGGAAATGCACAGGCTTCCTGGCACCCAGCAGATTCCCATGTCCTTAAAGCTTTGCTTATGACATAAAAGCTGGCCAGGACCCACTGGAGAACTCTCTTCTGACCAGATCATCAGAGAAGGTTCTTTGGGGAAAGCTGAGTTTCAGCTATGTCTTCATTCATTTGGGCCATTCTAACAAAATACCCCAGTGCTCACTTTAGCAGCCCATATACAAGAAGAAGAGGGAGAAGGAGAAGGAGGGAAAGGCTCCTTTAGACTGGATAATTTACAGTAACAGAAATTCCAGTGCCAGAGGCTGAGAAGTCTAAAATGAAATCACTAGAAGACTAGGCGTTTTTCGGAGGCTCCTTCTGGGCATCAAAGATGGCGACTTGTGCCCTCACAAAGCAGGGAGGGTGGCAAGTAACCCCCCTTGGCCTTTTCATAAGGGCACAGATCCTTCATATACTTCACAAGGGCGAGACCTTTTCACTTAATCACACCCAGAAAACCCCTCCCACCTCTTGATACTATTGTACTCCTCATGAGGTTCCAACATGGGAATTTTCAGGGCATGCCAACATTCAGATCATGGTAAACTGGAGCACAGAGGGACAGCAGAGCCTGGGTCTGTGAGCAGAGGAGGTGTGATGGGTTTTGGAATACAGGAACCCTGTAGGTGAGAAATGTGTCTCCACATTGAAGGCTCAGTGTCAGCCCTGATGCAAGGCCTGAGACTGGTGTCACCAGGCTATCCCTGAGGAAGTTTCCTCTTCTGGTTCTCGTATGTAAGTAGGATTGAGAACAGAAGAATTGAGTTGAGGTCACATCAAAATAAGCAAGCAAGCAAACAAAACAGAACCCCAGGAAGAGGCAGCTGTAAGAAGGCATGAAAGAAACAGTAGTGGGCAGTGGGCTTTAACGACTGATGTTGGTGGGGTAAGAGCAGCAGGGGGAAGGTCTAGGGACACAGGTCAGCAACGCCACATGTCAAGACCACAAAAAGGGGGACAGCTTAGAGACATTGAAGCTGAGGGACCCCCCAGGACTGCTATCACAAAGTAGAAAGTGAGTCGTGGCTTAGAGGGTAAAAGGAAGCTGTAGAGAGAAACCGGGAGCCATGTTGGACAGTCTTCCTGGAAACATCTACAGTGTTAGCAACCCTAAAATGAGTGGCAGGAGCTTCTCAGCCTGCTGTAAAGAAATGCATTACTGTTTGTGAGCCCAGGAAGCTCTTAGAATAAATGGGATCTTCTCCCATTCGGTCTTCCTTCAGTCAGTTTCTGTGTCACAGTGCCTAAAAACCAACAACAACCCCAGACTCACGTCCTTTTGGCTTTGTCACAGCTGGATACAATCACCACCAGTACTACTAAAGAATCCCATTATTCCTGTTTGAGGCTGGGACCACTCCATGGGTAATCTCTGTTGCCAGAGGAACATCCAGGTTTGGGTCATGTGACCTATCTTGGAGGCAGAGAGTGGGAACAGGTGGCACACCACTTACTTTATTGAGGTTGTGATAAATAACCTGACCAAAAAAAAAAACAAGAGGAAAGGATTTACATTTGCTTATAGTTCCAGAGAGACAGAGTCCGTTGCATTGGGGAAGTCACAAAAGCAGGAACATGGGCTGGACTGGCAGTTGGGAATCAGGGAAATCATGTTTTATCCAACCACAGGAAACAGAGGAAACAGGAAGTAGGATGAGACTGCAAAGCCTGTCTTCAGTGATGCACTTCCTCTGGCAAGGTTCCAGCTCTTAAGAGTTCTATAACACCTCTTCCCCAAATAGCACCACCAAGTAGAGACCAAATGTTCAGTTGCACGAGCCTATGGGGGCATTTCTCATTCAAACCGTCACAGGAGGGAACAAGAGCTACTGCTGGGCCTACAACAAAGAATTCCTTGGTGTGTGGCTAGAGGGGGAAAGTGATATGGGAGAGATATGGAGAAGGATGGAAGAGTAAACATTGTAGAAAGAGAAGACCATGAAACTTTAAGTGGCAAAAATCAAGCTATTTGTGTGGTTGTAACAGGTTCTAAAAGACATAACCACTAAGGATAAATGCACATGGATCTTGATAAGTTTCTCACTTCTTGGTGTTAGAGCAATAAAGGAAGCTACAGATGACTTGGGAGATAGATATCAGTGATTCAGATCAATTTCCCAAACTCTGATTTCTCTATCATCAAGGTTACTCATGGTTTCAGTCTGGCTTGCTCTGACCTAAGCATAATTTGTCTAGGAATTTGCCCTTATCACTGCTCTAAATCCTAGAAACTCAGTGCTGTGGGAAACTACTTTTGGAGAGCTATGAACACAAGTTTACTCACCTGATAGGGAACCTGGTAACAGATCAATGCAACACCACCACCAAAGTCCAATTTAGTAAACACATGAGCTTTATTGGGGTTACTTATAGGAGTATGAGTGAGAGGCTTCTTGTAGAAGTAGGAATGAATTCAAGGCAGCTTTATCACAAAAACCCCACCCCAGGATTAATGAAGACTCACAAAAGCTCAGACCTTGGAGCTCTCTGCACAACTTGCAGCCAACTTGATTGATGGAAGAGTCTCTTCTCTTCAGCACTCCTTACTGCATATATATATATAACCATGAGAAGGGAGGAGCCTTGTGAATCTGATAAGTTTTAGGGGCTTCCTGAGACTTCTGAGTTGCTTATATCCTCAGTCTTAAATACCTTTAACTTTCTAAGTATTGACAGCTAGAGAGATGGCTCAGCAGTTATGAGCACTTGTTGCTCTTGCAGGAGTTCAGTTCCTAACACTCACATCAGACAGTTCATCTTGTAGCCTCCTCCAGCATTTCCTGCATGTAGCAAACATGAACACGCACATATGTATGCACATGCACACACAGAAATACTTCCTGAGTATTAATGAGCTTCTCTCCATTATGAAAATTTTCAGTTCAGAGGAAATTGCTATACAACACCCAGATTTTCAGATGCTACCAGGAGGCCTCAGAGAATAATAAAAGGGCAGCTCAGACATGGTTATGATGGTTTCTGTCATGGGGAGGATCTTCTAAGAATCCAGGAACTCTATAAATAACTTTGTTCCCTCTTTTATTTCTTCTTAGGTGACATCATGTCACCAGTGGAAAAGAAGATGATCATTTGGAAACTCAGAGTGGATCTCAGGATCCTGCTATGATCTTCCTGCAATTGAAAATGGCCAGAAGATACCATTTATTAGCCACTAAGTATTAACACATTTAGTCCTCACAGTAATGCCATTTGAGATAGAAAGAGATGTACATTTTACAGATGGGCTAATGGAAGCCAAAGGTGGTTGGGTGAGTTGTTCAGAAGTCACACAGCTGAATTACAGTGAGCTGGAGTTGCATCTAACCATTGGAGCCCCAGAGTAGTACAACTTTGTAACTATAGTGCTACACTACCTGTCTCCCCAAATGTACTATAATGCACACTTCCCATGGGACCACTGTAAAAATTGCAGCATGAATTCAACCCCTTTCCCATCTCCCCTCAATGTTCCCCGTCTTGTGAAGCTGAGCCTCTCTGGAGCTCCTGGCTTGAGAATATGGGGATTTTCCAAAAGAAAACCAAGCCAAACCTGGCCTTGGTCAAGAGGAAAGGGCACTTTCTTTTGCTTCGTTTTCAGCTTATTTTGTTCTTGTATTTCCATATTCAGATTGCATTCCTACCCAGAACAGAGAAGGAAAAAAAGAAATTGTACCTAAAAATGTCCCATTTGCCCTGAGGACATGGCATTGACCCCTCCCCCCCCCCCCCGCCCCTCCAGCAGTGAGTGTCTGTTATTCATCGAGAAATATGGGTCACAATTCCAACTAATAACCTGGAGTAGGAAGGCCCTTTCAGACTTGCTAATTAAACTGATGAGTCTGTTTGGTCATAATCACTTCAACTTAACATCCTGCCAGGCCACATCGCTTTCTTACCTGCGGCTTCACGTGCTATTTATCGTCATTACACTATCACCCTGGCTCAAGATGGGACCTGTGATGGAGCATTTGCTTTGCTGCTCTATTTGTTCAGTGGTTCCTCCATCCTGGAGAGCTCCAGAGGGAATCTCCCCAGATGCCTGACTTTCTCCTGTGAGCTGTCCAGTGGCCCCACCATTGACCTGGCTCCCTAAAGCCATCCACAAGCCTAGTCTCGTCTTCCTGGTGATGACCTCAGAGCCTGCTTCTGGGAGAAGTTAAAGGTTTATTTTTTTATCCTCCCTCCTGGGTGTGTATAGGGGAGGGGAGCAGGGAGAGAGTGAGTCTGTCCCATGTGTGTGTGGGTACCTGCAGAGACAGGGAGTTGGAGCCTCTGGAGCTGGAGTTACAGATAGTTGTGAGCTACCTGTGAGAGCTAGGAACTGAACCCTTAGTTAGCCACCTCTCTGACCTGATGGGGAAGAGTAGGTGGCACTACTTTCTGGGTGTCAGGCTACCTGGTGCTCTTGCTCTGTGGGTATTCTCATATCGCCTTTGGAGCAGCCTAAGAAAATTGTCATTGGTGTCTGCAGAGCCCACAGCTGAGGCCGATCCCAGGAAAAATGACATGTTCTTTTTGTCCTTCCTATCGGAGCCACCTGGGCATTTGGTGGTCATGTCCCCATCATCATTAAGGGCGATGGCAGGAGAACAACCCCACTGGGAAGCAGTTGTTATAGAGGAAACATGTGTTTGTGAGAGGGATTAGGGGAAGAAGGAGAGAATCTTAGCTTTATAGTCAAGAGGAGTGTGGAATCTGGTTCGAAACAAGTCATAAATAACAAGTCACAAATACCCCAAGAAGAGGTCAAGGAAACCTGGATGGCAGATTGGAGAAAGCCATTCTGCCTGTTTTCCTAGGTAATATAATTTACACTACCAGCCACTTTTGAGCCTACTGAGGTAGGGACAGTTTATCTCAATCTCTACCATGATGGGTCAGGTGACAGCAGGTGTGTCTAAGAGCACCGCAGGTGTGGCTCTTCCCAGAGAAACCCACACACTCTGAAATTCCCAAGGGAATGGCTTCCTCCAATCTGTGTCAGTTCCTTGCCCCTGCCTCTTTTCCTAATAGTTCTGACTCCCCTGTTAGCCTAGGCTTGCTCCTGGACCCTTGTAATCTTTAAAGATGATGTGCTATCTTCCCACATGGGTGCGTGAAGATATGATTCCATGATTTTGGTGCAGATGCCGAGAAAGAAAGAATGTTCTGGTCTTGACCTCCTTTTGTGCCTGTAACCCGTCAAGCAGGATACTAAAATGCTCTGCAGTCAGCATTTCAAAGAAATGATTACAAGTTAGACATTTACTTCAAAAGGTTCATTTCTTCTGGGAGCAAAGAACATTGAGTTATGAGGTCAAGTTAAGTAACCTAGTTGTCAAGATTGAATGCAGATATGGAAAAGCACACCTACTCTTGACGCTAAGGGAGAGATGTTTCTCGTGTGTGTGTGTGTGTGTGTGTGTGTGTGTGTGTGTGTGTGTGTGTG